>JAGSMR010000029.1:0-12500 GCA_029286605.1 Sericinus montela | reverse complement strand
CACATTCGCATTTTGCACTCTCACATACTTGTAATCTAGTGGTTAAACTGATCCCAAGACCTTGTCGTAGGGCTAGACACAAAATGTCAAGTCACTTCAGATCATATTATATCCTTACAGAGAAGTGGGAGCCTGTTGACTTGTGACTCAGGTTTTGTAAAACCTACAACGGGCAACAGTCCTCACATTACAGTAAATGTTTTATAACTGTTAAAACTAAATGTAGACATTTAAGTCATATGTGAGAAGGAAATAAATAAAGATTTTTATTATTATTATTATAATATATTCGCGCATAGTCGCTGTCGGGGTAGCCAGTGAGAACATATCATAAGTGTCAGGAACCTAACAATAACTTTTCGCTTCTTTCAAATTCATAATTTTCTTCATACATTCACGTAATTCAAGTCAAGAGTATACTAGGTATCCGCGTATTCTTGACTTGACTTAGAATGAGGTAAAATAAACTTCAAATATTTCAATATATATATATATATATATATATATATATATATATATATATATATATATATATATATATATATATATATATATATATATATATATATATATATAAACAAAATCAGATATAACAATTACATACGTAATTTATATGCATATTAGCGAATTGTAAAGCATGTAAACCACACAAAGTTATATTTCATTACAATTCCAATTATATTTCGTATATAACAACTCTAAAGTTGCATAGGACTGCTATGAAAACCTTAAAATACGTTGAAGCCTTTTAAACATTTCGCAGAATATTAATTCCAAATAAATCGCAAATGGTCCACCAAAATAAAAATTAAAAGTAAAGGTATATAATCACACGGCATTTGAATACATCGTAAGTATATGCCTCATTTTTTCCCGTGAGTTTCGCAAGAATCGAATAAGGGATAACCTCGAAAATATATTTGGTTACAGTCAGAGATAACCATCTGAAAACCACTGTGGAAAAGCACGAAAGTTCGGTAACCGTCGGTTAACGAATTTCCGACGGCGGTGCTTTTACGGCGATTATGCTAAAATCCCTCCTATGAGGAAAGGCCTATCTTATGCAGTGAAATTTTAAAGACTAATGATGAAATATAAACTTTAAATTCTGAAGATGTATCTATGTATACTCAGTGATATCCCACCAGACATACGTGGATAGATTAAGAAACACATTACCCTTTATTATGTCAAGGTAAATACTCGAAGACAGACGGCAACTTCTATGATGCTAGAGGACTAAAACTTTTTTCTTCAGTTCCTTTCAATATTAGTTTTTTTTGGCTATTTTTTCTCATATCTATAAAGCCTTTGTTCTTGTATTGGATTATAGAGAGTATTACAACAATTTTCATCGAATTTTTGTTTTTTTTTGTTTATATGAGTACTATTTTTATAACTATACTCATTAATTTTATTATTTTGATTAATTATCATAACTATTGTATGGTAGTGACCTTTCCCAGCAATGAGACAATTCAAGGATGCAAAAGAAGATATTTACTATAATCTTAACGACAGGCTCTAGGGTTAAATCCGATTAAGATTATCAAAATCTCTGTCTCTTAAGTTAACAAATATTATCAATTTATTGTGACGGCTTATATAAAATTAAGTTTCTAAGTTAGTAATTAATTTTGTTAAATATATTCTTTTAATATAAATTACTTTAGCTTTTTATAAATATGAAGTTTTGAGGTCGTTAGACGTTTAATCCTTTAACGTTTTAGATTCGTTCTCTGTTTGCTAATCGTCTTGGTCAATATTTCAAGCATTGTAACAACTTTTCTTGTTTCAAAGATTTGAAGACCAAGTGTAATTAAGATATTCCGTCTTCAATATCAAAATAAAGTCGCGATAGCTGAGTGGTAAAAGTTATGAATTTATCACAATTTTATTATATGTTAATAAATTCATACTTTACTATTAATAAATAAATAGTGGAATAAGTAAAAGTGAAGACGAAGTTCCACCAAGAGACCCTTATCGTGATTATTAAATTTATCACATGTACATTTATTGGTTATATACGTGATAAAAAATAGCCTGTTAAAATTTTGGTCAAGCCCCGATGTAGGCCACTCTTGTAAGGGAAGGTCTGCCATAATCGCCACGCTTAGCAAACGGATTAGCGATCGCAGTACCAGCCACCTTGTATCTGCTATGATACTGCCCGCTACGGGTAGTAATCCATTTAAATTTGATGAGTCCTATTTGAAACTCTTATTTTTTTTGTTTTCACTGAGTTTTCAAGATTTTTTTTTTTAAATTATTTAGGAGAAGAAATTTGCTAATCTATTTTCACTGATAAATTGCACGGCAATACCACCACTTACACTGTTATCGAAAACAAAGTATTTATGTCTTTAATACTTTAACTATTAGATTCAATATTATACCGGAAATTCAAAAGTTCACCAACATAGAAACATTACTTTTTTATTTCCGGAAAATTGAACTTTAGGGAATCGCGTTTACATGTCAGAACATTTTTTTGAAATAAAAGTATTACTAAAAGAAATGGAATATCGCATGACTATTGTTTATAAAAAGCAGCCTCTTAAAATTGCACCGCTAAATATTCGTAGTGGAATCTCAGGGACTTGAGAAAATTTATCCATAAGCACCAATTTAGACTACCTGCTTTAATCGAATATACGAAATATTGTACCGATAATTTTATAAATAACAAAAAATACATACTTGCGTACATATTTTAACGAGAGCTTATTTTGATCTTAATCCATACCGAGTTCGTTCGCCTCGTTAATTACATCGATGAATGTTTTGTTTGAAATTTATTGAGAGACACGTTTTGCTACTTATTTCAAAGACACATTAGCTTAATTGAATCGTTTCAGTAGATTGCTTTTCTTTGCTACTGCAAAAAGCATTAGTGAAAGTGTAGATGAAGTATACAACAGTATTCTTAAATTCATTTAGTATAATTATCAATTTCAAAGTAGTAATATTCCTAGGGGTTTCTTTTAATGTCACTTTTGTTATTTACTTCAGTAAATAACTATAAATAGTAACTTGTGAATGTAAGCATGTTAGCTGTACTTCCATTTCTTAAACAATAATAATGATAAGTTGTATGTATGCATCTACATAGCTGCAAAATTATAAGCTTTTTTCCTGATCTATGTCTCTAATGACCTTAAGAGGCGCACGCCCGGGTCATTTGATTTTTTTAATTTCTCATTTAATTATTAACAATTATTATTTATTTTATTGCATATTAAAGAGATGTAACATGTTTTTGAATTTTCATTGATTTCGCGAGTGTAACTTAAATGGTAGACTTTGCAAGATAAAGGCCACTCACGTAAGTAGGACATGTAAGAGATTGACAGGCGGACTGGCTATCACAAAGACATACGCTTCGTAACTTAGACGCTGCTTCTTCTTACCGTTCAGATAAGTTTTCACATCTATCTAATTACCGTTGTCGATTTCCAGGAAATATCAGGAACAATGAGATTAAAACAAGGAGATTAATTATTCTGGCAGACAATATCATTTCACTAGTACTAAAGCTTATATCCATCTAAGTCCTTTGTGATATTGTTTATGATGAATTGATTTCTTGTGAAAGGATGTACATTTGAGTAGGATAATAATATGGTGTAAAATACATAATATAAATATTTACATATAGAAGTCACGATAGCCGAGTTGTTGGGTGGGTTTGATTTCGAGTCGAGAGAACCGAGTTCGATACCCAGGTGGCAGTACCAATGAGTTTTTCAAAAAACTTATGTACGAATTTCATCGTTGGTTTGACATAAAGGCGGCGACGGGCTCACCACCTGTCACGTTGTCCCGAAAATATCTTCGGTGGAAGGTGGGTCAAAGGGACTTAATTGTCTAGACTTGACCTCTGTCTACCCCTGTATTGGGAATTGCGTGAAGATATTTATTTTATTTATTTATATATAGAAGTTTTTATTCGGAGTAACATTTCTTAACGATTTTAGCGTTTATAAAGTAATAATTATGTTTTCATATCAAAGAAATTTATTTGGTTTAACGTATCGCTCTTTAATACTTCCGTCTATTAGTCACTCAGCTATAGAGCTTTTATTTTTATTTTTATAAATAAATAAATATCTTCACGCAATCTTGGGTCAGTTAGGGTAGACAGAGGTCTAGTCTAGATAATTAAGTCCCTTCGACCCACCTTCCACCGAAGATATTTTCGGGACAACGTGACAGGTGGTAAGCCCGTCGCCGTCTTTAAGTCCAAGCCAACGATATAATTCGTACATAAGTTTTTGAAAAACCCATTGGTACGAACCTGACACCTGAGGATCGAACTCGGGTCTCTCGACTCAAAATTCCAACCACCCAACCACTCGACTATCGTGACTCTTCTCATGGTATTCCATAATATAAAATAGGAATAGTATAAAATAGGAATTCCATTAGGCGACCGTACCATCCTCTTCCAAGCCGAGCATTTTACAAGCAACCATAGCAATCGCCAACAGGGACGTAAGAAATCACACTATAAGAATACTGTCCCAAGTCACAAGCCCTAAACTGTAATGTTGTAAATTCAGGGCTAATTTACGAATGCTACCACAGGGTAAATGAGGTATGTAGATCCAACAAAGTAATCCTCCAGTGGATAAAGGGCCACAGCGGCTCTGGACGTAACGACGCGGCAGACGAACTGGCTAGGTGATCCGGTGCGCATCTGGTGGGAGCGAACCAGTCATCCCCCACGGCTTGTTCGATCCCATGTACGTAACCGTACGAGGCAGGAACATGCACGGCTCTGGTGGTCCACCCAGAGTGCAGGCAGGCTAAAGAAGCACTACCGGCAATCAATGGTCAAGTTGCTAAATGCTCCTACGTCTGAATAAGCCCCAAACTCGGAACGTAACTAGTGCGTTAACTGGTCATGGTCAATTTAACAAACATCTGTTTAATTTAGGTGTCACTGATAGCCCCTGTGACGAGCGTGCATGGAGGTCGAGGAGACCGCGGCATACGTCTTATTGGCTTGTCCAACGGTCGCGGAATACAGGGCTAATCATCACGAGATCTCTCCTTAGGTTACTGGTAACCTCAAGGAGCTGCTGGGATTCCATGAGGAGCAGGGTTGGCTTAGGGTAGGAGGAGTAAGCTTAGACAATCCTTCCCACACGTAAAATACGCGCTAGGTCGTGGAGTTGCGGAGATCAGCCCGTCTAATCTAATCTAATCTAATCTATATTGTTGGCTTGGACTTAAAACGGCGATGGGTTCACCACCTGTCATGTTGTCCTGAAAAATATTTTCGGTGGAAGGTCGAAGGTTGTCTAGACTAGATCTCTACCCCTGTATGGGGAATTGCGTGAAGATATTTATTAACTTTATTTTATAAATTATAATTTAATTCTGCTCTTATTTTTGTGATTTCTCGTATGTATGTGATTTCCTAACCTTTAATTTAACACGCATAAACCTCTAAGCAAAATCACATGGGATTATACCTACAATGATTACATGTCGCTGTTTACTTTCAAAGCACGTACGCTTAATACCAGGTCGGTGGATTTTCATCTACAATAAATTTATACATTTTGTACACATAAGATTTATGAGCACATTATCATATTAACTTCTAAAATACACAGAGTGAGAAAATATTAATATTTAAATAAGTAATAATTTAATATCCTCTCGCTCTCGGATCGCTGAGGAGCTCAGTCGTGTAAATAGTTAGCCCGCATTTTGTTTGGTGTTTTAAAAACCAAATATAAAATAAGTACAAAGGTTAACATAATATTAGAAGTAATATAAGTCGACAAGAGTTTACTGGTCATGGAAGGCGAAACTAATATGAGAAATGTCGCACCAATTCCGTAACTACACTACGCTATCATTAGACTACAGAATATTCAAGAGATAAAGGATATTGCTAGTGAGTATAGTTTTCTTTTATTAAAGTAAAAAGAGGTACACACTTACTAGTAAGAAACGCACTATATCTCAAGCTTTTTGCTGTAAACAGAGACAGATGTAAGTGTCAACTTACAGGACGGAGCAGAAATCTATGAAATCGTCGATATCGTCCACTTTAATCGGACCTTCCCTAACTGCAAATACAAAATTGTTTATTTGATATTATTTATGATAACCTAGTACATTCAAGACTGCACAAGACTGATACTTTTTCTAATTGAGCTTATGAAAAAAATGTCGGTGAAACACTCTCCTAAACAAAGAAAGAACAGTGAACACGGGTCATCAGAACCTAATATTGCGAAAAAATATCTGATCTCGATAATGGGGAACCATCGTTGTATTACACTACGATCAAAGCGTATTAGGCTCGAAGACTCTCCGCCTGTTTCTGCCTGAAAGCGACATAAGCGAGTTGAAGAGTGCTCTAAAGAACTTAACGAGCACAATTTATTCGTGGAAAGAGAATCAAGACATTATTTTAAATAAACTTGTAACGGATATGTCTGATCTTAAAACCCAATGCCGAAAAATTCAAGAATCTAACTCTGAAATTGAGGCTTCCAGCTCCAGGCTTGAGTTTCATTAACTCCAGTTATGAGGAAATGAGGAACAAAATTGAAATATTGGAGAAAGATCGGAAAAGAACCTAGACTGTATTAGCAACTTAGAAAAGCAAGTTCAAGACCTGCACTTGAAGTCTAGATCGGCTTCCATAGAGGTAAGAAATTTGTCGGCGGAAATCACGGAAACGTCAGATGACCTCGTCTCTATTGTTACTAAGCTGGGCGACACCCTAAATATTAAAATTCAACCCTCTGACTTGAGAGATGTGTTTCGTCTCCCTAACAAACCGCATGCCCCTAGAACAATCGTAGCAGAATTTTCTTCAGTTCAAACCAAATTAAAAATATTGTCCGCTGTAAGAAGTTACAACAGAGATCAACCTAAAGATAAAAAAGCTTAATACGGTCTCAATTGACTACCGGGAGAACAAAAACCAATTTATGTGGAGGAACACCTGACCTACTCGACAAAAAAACTCTTTTCAAACAAAGAATCACAAAGAAAACAATTCAAGTTCTGTTGGTGCTCAAACGGAAAAATATTTCTACGCAAAGACGATAAATCTAAAATAATATCAATTGAATCAGGACAAATTTTGGAGAAGATTATAAAATGTGACTAGTACCAATTCATGCTGAACTTTTTCTTATTCGTTATTTTTGTTTAATATTAAGCTCATCTTTAATTTTCTAAACCAAGCTTCCTATGTGAGTATTTTAATTGTAACATTAATTCTTACTGTCTCATTATTACCTTGTTTGTATACACATAACACAAATTACAAAACAAAACGACAAACAAATAAAACATTTTTCGACATATACCTTCCTAATACTTATGTGTTAAAATACTTATGTATATCATTCATACATATGCTTATTGCGACGAACATACAAAACCTAATTTTAACCTGAACTTTTTCAGTTTATTATTATTTCATATAAAATATTATACACATAGAATTCGATTCCTTAAATCAAGATATCGTAAGATTAAATCAAGAGATTGATAATATTGCATTAGCTTAGTGTTTCATGATTCCTAAGAGCCAACAATTTGCCCTAATTCGAACACCGGGCTAAAAATACTCTCTCAAAATATACGTAGCATAAAATGCAATATACTAAATTTTGAAACATTGCTATTTCGAACAAAAATAGAATGGGATTTTATAATTCTAACCGAATGCTGGCTATCCTCGACTTTTTCCATACCTCCCATAAGTGAATATAATAACTTTGGCACAACCCATAATAATACTCAGAATGAAGGCGTTGTTGTATATTATAGGAATGATATCTATGCTTCCATAGTGGAGGCAAAACATTCAGGAAGCAAACTGTTTATTAGTTAAATATAATAAAAATACTGTGATAATAGCTATTTACCGCCCTTATGGTTACAAGGATCAAACATATTTTAAAATCTTTAAATGAATTACTTAAAACACTATCACATTACACAAATATTATTATTATAGGAGATATAAACATTGACATAACTGAAAGTTCTAGTGACAAGTATGCATCTGATTATTTGGAAATTTAGCGTCCCATGGTATGTTACTGGATTTACGATCCTCACCCATGGCCTTACCTGCCTAGACCATGTGGTTATCAAAACGAAACTTAAAGCAGAATGCTTCATTTTAGAGTCATCTATCACGGATCATTACAGTGTTTCCTCTTGTTACACTGGAACTCTAATCTACAAAATAAAAAAATAAAGTTATCCTTCAATATTTAGACTCCAAAGGATTATACGATGCAGTTCGACAGATTAATTACAGTGAAATTTACAATATGACAATGTAGATGATGCAACATTTTTTCTTATTAACTCATTGACCCTAGCATTATCAGCAAATACAAGGCATTTGAAATTATCATCACGAAAAAAGTATGCAAACCTTGGATTACACCAGGACTATTAAGATGTACAAGAAATAGGGATTGCTCATAAAACGAAAAGTCTCCTCAAAATGAAATATTAAAACCACCTACAAAGATATCGGAACTATTGTAATGCTCTCATTAAAAAAATAAGCGTGCTTACGAAAGATCTGAAATACAGAAAGCTGGACAGAACAAAAAGAAATTGTGGGAAGTTATTAAAAGCTATAAATACAACTTCGCAAACTGTCACATGTACTGGACGGTTTACATCTGATAGTCCACCTGTAGTGACGAACAATGCGAACAAGTACTTTGCAGAGATTGGGAGAAGTCTAGCGGAAAAAATAATTACTATCAGTTCAACCTCCACACAATTGGCGTGCAAGTCTTAGAATAGTTGTCGAACAGTCATTTGTGCTACTCCCGACCCACGAGTTGGAAGTAGAATCTATTGTTGCTGGCCTTAAAATGATTGTGCTCCGGGAGTAGACGGAATACCGAATAATCTGATCAAACAGCATAATATATACCGATCAAGCCTCTGACGCACATTTGCAATTTAGCTATAACTTGGAATATCACGATCAAAAACTTCCGAAGAAATCATTTGCAGAGTGGCGACAGAGGCAGCATCTACAACTATCGTCCAATTTCAATATTACCTCCATTTCAAAGATACTGGAAAGACTAATCAATTCTAGACTCGTCTGTTATTCCTGAAAACAAGAGTCTAATTTCGTCAAATCAATTTGGATTTCGCAGAAGTAAATCAACAGCAGACGCTGTCCATGAACTGACAGATTATGTAGTAAGGAAACTGATAGTAACAAAAAGTGTGTTGCTTTATTTCTTGATTTGGCGAAAGCCTTTGATACTGTCTCTGTTCCATCTTGTTACAACGGCTTGCTAACATTGGCGTCAGCACCTCTACAGTTATTGTTCCGAAGCTATCTCACTAACAGGACCCAGCAAACAAAAATGGGAAAATGGATCAGCCAGGAGCTTCCAGTTACTTATGGTGTCCCACAGGAAGCATTCTTGGACCGTCTCTGTTTCTGGTATACATGAATAATATAGGTCAACTTGATATTCCGGGAAGAGTTCTAAGTTTTGCAGACGACACCGTACTCTTATTTAATGCGGATACATGGCAAGAAGTTTTTTTTTCTTGCACAACATGGCTCGACTCTGTTACAAAATGGCTACGTGACAGTGTATTAACGCTAAATATTGACAAAACCAAATACATGACTTTCTCCATTAAAAAACAGAATAATCCTACATTCGTTACACGTCCACTCTTGTTTTGATACTGATGTTGCGACTGCCCCATCTTACAAAAAACTGATACTATGAAATACCTCGGTGTATTGATAGACAATACATTGTTAACAAATGCACCAAATTGTAGACTCAAAAAGATTGCAGGTCAAAACCAGACAGACAGCCGACTGAACATATTAAAAATAGTTTAATAAGTGCGCTCTGCCAGTCAAGAACCAGATAATAAATAATTGCAAAGGGAACCATTTAAAACCAATATTCAAAACTTGAAAGAACGCAAAGAGGTATATTGAAAGTTGCTGCGTTCATGCCATATCATCATCCCACTGAAAGAGATATGAATTATGGAGCGTATTAACTGGTTCGTCAGCTATTTGTTCTATATACAGTACTAATGGTTGTTCTGAATACTCAGTACGATCCGAAACTGCACAGAAAACGAGTGCAGCCCCACCATACGTATAGGGATAAACTTTCACCAGGTTTTATTGTTTTAGTGTGTACTCAGGCCAATATGTTAAATAAAAGATTATTTTACTCACTACTCACTCTTTCACTGTAAAGAATTTCAATAAATTGGCTAAAAGGACTGTCATATGAACAAACAGAATTGTTAGGCTCAAGGAGATCAAATGTTTTGTTTGTCACACCAAAACAGCCACCACACCACACGCACTGCACGCACACACACACACACACACATACACACACACACACACACACACACTCACACACACACACACACACACACACACACACACACACACACACACACACACACACACACACACACACACACACTCACACACACACACACTCACTCACTCACACACACACACACACGCGCGTTCATATAAAATTTTCTCACATTCGTATTTTTGCATCACATACTTGTAATCTAGTGGTTAAACCGATCCCAAGACCTTGTCATGGCTAGACAATAAAATGCTGTCGCCTCAATATATTATATCCTCACAGAGAAGTGGGAGCCTGTTGACTTGTAACTCAGGTTTTGTAAACCCACAACGGGTACGCTGAATCCTCACATTATAGTAAAATGTTTTATAACTGTTAAAACCAAATGCAGACATTTAAGCCTGGCGAGAAGCAAAGAAGTTAAAGTGATTTTTATTATTATTATTATAATATATTCGCGCATAGTCGCTGTCGGGGTAGCCAGTGAGAACATATCATAAGTGTCAGGAACCTAACTTTTCGCTTCTTTCAAATTCATAATTTTCTTCATACATTCACGTAATTCAAGTCAAGAGTATACTAGGTATCCGCGTATTCTTGACCTGACTTAGAATGAGGTAAAATAAACTTCAAAATATTTTGCTGTTAGTAGCAAACCCTTATTCCCCATACAACACAAAGCAATTAGATCTCAATGCAGCATTTTGTCACAACCTTTATACAGGCCAGCCTTCATTACAGCCTGACCAGGAAACACCTCGCTGCATCCGCCTGCTCGTCAGCCATGGGAACTGGTCTCGACATGAACGTTACGGGCCCCGATCCAGCACCGCATATTGGCCAGCCTGGTCAACGCCGCGCCTGTATCTGAACGAATGATATTCAAAGAGACGGTTCTGTTCATCTTGTTAACAAAATATAATTGGTTGTTGGTTACAGTTGCCGAGTATTCGACCCGAGAAAACATTCAAAGCCATCGAAGTTATCAATGGATGGGAGGTGAGTTCTCTTGCGCAGCTGCCAACATACCGCGAGCCAACCGCCTCCAGCAGGCCTGTGTGGTTAAAGTTTATTTTCTCTGGCCAAAATGGTGTACACACATACATACAGCAGCATGTGTTATACATATTGGAAGAAAGACATATATATATATATATATACATATACATATATATATACATATATATAAACATATATATATATAAATATATATATATATATATATACATATATATATATACATATACATATATATATATACATACATACATATATACAGCAGAAAGAAAGAGCATACATATACACATACATATATACATACATGTTTATATATATATATATATATATATATATATAAGGAGTATATATATATTATATTACCATTTTGTGAGAAAGCCTAAACATTGTGTTTTTCATGCATGGCGGCCCTCACGCGAATTATATATAAGAATATTTATCTATGTAATTATATTGTAGCGTTAGTTTTAACATTAAGAAGAACTCAATTTCCACATCCCGTTCTTATCAAATAATCTTCGGTGAAAAGCGATGGACAGGATATCATTTTCTCAGGTCAAGATCTCGGCGAACAAATATTATGTAGTTATATTTTTATTTAACTTTCGAATTGGACTTGCAGTTTAATCATTGTCTCTTTGGATATCATTTCTCGATTCAGAATACAAAACAGCGTTGTTGATGAGATTATTATATATATGCAGTTGAATTGTAGGGTAATTTGTTGCTTTAAAAGATCAATTTACATGCTTCAGTAAACATTCATGTAAAAAGTGATTGATTCCCATAACAAATTTCAATACACCATATGAAGGTAATGAGTTTTTTCAACTTTGAAACGAATATTATTGGATTTTAGCCGAAAATTTATCTAATAAAGCTTCAAAGGAATGATGTTCTGAATCGAAATGTAGAAACAATACAAAGAGATGCATATAACAGAATTTATGAAAAAATAAAATGCACATAAATAAATGTACGTATTTATTTTTAGGAATCTAAAAATGTCCTAGTAACCTTTTTAAATTATCACTGAATTATCCTCACAATGAATATAGGAGTCATTTACAATTTCATCAATAGTAT
>JAGSMR010000286.1:0-48400 GCA_029286605.1 Sericinus montela | reverse complement strand
TTCACGAATAGCTACTATCTAAATGACCACTGTTTCGGTTTTTGCACTCATCTAAGCGAGTCCTGAAGTTTTCGAATACTCTTCTGCAAAGAGACCGCGAGATCGCCGACATCTCTTCGATGCTTTTTCTTTAAGTTGACGCAGTGTATTCGGTTTATCAATGTAGACACAACTCTTTAAATAACCCCATAAAAAGAAGTCTGCTGGGGATAGATCTGGACTTCTGGGTGGCCATGGGATGTCACCCCGTCTGGATATCACCTTTCCGGAAACATGTCTTTGACCACCGGCAAGGACTCGTTCGATGTGTGACACGTGGCTCCATCTTGTTGAAACCATGTGTTACGATTATAGCCAGCAAATTCCAGTAGCATCGGTGCTAAGACATCCCGTAACATTTTCACATACTGACAGAATTAACAGTAACTGAACGGCCTCGAGAATCTTCAAAAGTAAGGTCCGATGATTCCTTTGCTGAAATTGCAGCCCATACAGATACCTTAGGAGAGTGAAGCTTTAGGATTTTCGCTGTCTAATACCTGCAATTCTGTTTGATTACATGTCCATTTAGGTGGAAATGGGCTTCGTCAGAAAATAAGATGTTGTGAAAATTACTGAAACATTGTTTCGGCATATGACTTACGCAAATTTAAATCACTAGGGTTTAGTTCTTGCACTAGCTGGATCTTATATGGATTTAATTTCAAAATACGGCGTAATGATGTGCGGGATAATCCTAATTCAGCCGAACGTTTGCGTGTCTATAAATCTGAATCACGTCGAACAGAAGTGGAAACTTGCTGCACGTTCTCTTCGCTCCGAGAAGTCCGTGGGCCGCCGGTTTGTTTCACATTTAGTGTACGATACGGCAGAGGTCACGGGTTTGTATCCCGTCCGTGCGTAATTTAATGCAATTATCACACAAGATATTCACGAATAGCTACTATGGGTGATGAAAACGATTATAGCCAGCAACTTGTGCAGCATCGGTGCTAAGACATCCCGTAACATTTTCACATACCGACAGAATTAACAGTAACTGAACGGCCTCGAGAATCTTCAAAAGTAAGGTCCGATGATTCCCTTGCTGAAACAGCCCATACAGATTCCTTTAGAGAGTGAAGCTTTAGGATTTTCGCTGCTCCAATACCTGCAATTCTGTTTGATTACGTCCATTTAGGTGGAAATGGCCGTCATGAAAATAAGATGTTGTGGAAAAATTACTGAAACATTGTTTCGCATATGACTTACGCAAATTTAAATCACTAGGGTTTAGTTCTTGCAATTAGCTGGATCTTATATATGGATTTAATTTCAAAATACGGCGTAATGATGTGCGGATAATCCTAATTCAGCCGAACGTTGCGTGTCTATAAATCTGAATCACGTCGAACAGAAGTGGAAACTTGCTGCACGTTCTCTTCGCCTGAGAAGTCCGTGGGCCGCCGGTTTGTTTCACATTTAGTGTACGATACGGCAGAGGTCACGGTTTGTATCCCGTCCGTGCGTAATTTAATGCAATTATCACACAAGATATTCACGAATAGCTACTATGGGTGATGAAAAATAATTACAGATATGAAGAAAATCAATAAAATTGCATCATTAAAATTAAAGGCGAAGGTCGCGGGTTCGAACCCCGTCCGTGTCAGTTAAAATTTTGATTTTTTTTCTCTATTATTTAATAACATTAAAGTTCAACATAAATATGCTTTAAAATCAATAAAATTGCATAAGTAAAATGCGTAAATAAACAAACAACTAGTGATTTCAACAGACTATCCATTTTATTCTCAATCAATCAATAAGGTCTCACCATAGGTGCTTATTTTCAAGACAATATACTGACATATTATTTGAATTCAATAAAATCATTCAGCGACATTAGATGCTTTGTAGAGCGTGCTTAGTAATACATAAAAACAGGAAAAACTATTTGATGAGGAAGCTTAGACTCCGCCATTAAAATATTTGACGGCGCTTAAATTTTCTTGTTTAATATTTCTTTGGGCGTTTGCACAATTTATTGCTACGTTATACGCTTGAAGTTGACTATTCACATGACACTGAGATGCTTTTGATTTCGCTATATGCTTCCCTTTTTCCAATAAATAGAATATTGTATGTGGCATAATGTATTATCTACAAGACTAAAACGCTATTGGCTCCAGTAAATGTCTGGGGTTCGAGCTCGAACGCGACGCCGACCTTGTGGCCGCCGGCGTTGAAGTTCTGGCCGTCAATGGCCGCCGACAGAGTCAGGGTCACGCCTGAAACAACAATGTTTTTCAGTATTCTAAAAATCGGAGTAAAATCATTATAAATGCTTATGTAAATTAAAATTGGTACAATACAGGGGTAAACAAAGGTACCTCTGTACCTCTGTATTGGGAATTGCGTGAAGACAATTAAGTCCCTTCGTACCACCTTCCACCGAAGACTTTCCGGGACAACGTGACAGGTGGTGAGCCCGTCATAAATCTTTACGTCCAAGCCAACGACATAATTCGTACGTAGGTTTTTGAAAAACGGGTACGGCCGAAAACGAGTAACCCGTGTACGTGCCTGCCACCTGGGGAACACCGAAATTCCGACCACCCAACCACTCGGCTATCTATAGAGCCATCAAAAACTATTTAATCAACATTAAGAAGCGGAATAATTACTATAGTAGGATTCCAGCGTAACGATAATAGCAGTCTTTATATAAAGAATAAGATTAAATATACTAGTAAAACTATATATTACGGTAAGTAAAATATACTTATAGGAGTCAGATTGTAGAACAATGATTATCAAGAGCTAAATCGGCCAATATGTTTTGGTCATAATAATTATGAAATTTCAAACAAGCCTTTTCATTACAAAAATATAACAGTAATAAAAATTAATACAATAATAAAAAGCATAAAATAATATCTTTCCTTATGAGTCTTACCTGGGCGCAGTTTCTGTTGGTAGCCAAGTCCAAAGAGACTTGTTGTTGATCTTAGCGTGCAATGAAGCATCTTGGTCAAGTGCAAACTTGGCACCGACACCGAAAAGTGTGTCAGCAGATGCGGCAGACTATTTCATGCTGAAACCGCAATCAATCTTGTCTGATACCTTCTGGTAAATTGAACCTCAAAGTCCTTTCCATTGTCACTAGAAACAATATTTTATTTTATTAGCCTTTATAGTTAAAATGTACAAAATAATGTTAAAATAGAATATAAGAATGGAACCACAGTCTCATCATATGATAATTTGAAAAATTTAATTGTAACTGCAAATAAAAGTAGTTTCAAAACAAGTAGATTGTTCATATAATGATAAGGGAAGACTTAGGTACTTGGTACTTCAAACAAAGAACTATACACATCTGTTAACACTCCTGAGTAGAAAAATCTCATAGCAGGTAACTGAACAGAACACTATAGTTGTAACAGTGCTTTTTAAAGTCATAAAAGATGTAATGATAAACATAACAAATGTAAATATATCTTGCTTCCATGAGCACATATAGCAAATAAGTGTATTGAGGTTACATATTCCATTAAACCACAATCTCAATAAATGTGACCTGTGATTGTCATTATCAGATAAAATTAATACACTAAACACCTAAATAATACCACACCTTGGCAAGTAATTTAATTTAGGAATTAGGATTATTGAAAGCCATCTGTCATATTCAAACAAGTAGCATATATTTCTTTAATATCGCCTGCTTTATGTCTCATACCTCTCTATTTTATTTAAAATTTTTATTTATAGGAGAATACTTATTGTATAGGCACAGTTGTAACAAAATACAAGTATGTTTATGAATACTATATGCAGAATTACACACCACACTGCTATTTAGCAACAGAATTAGGTGAAAGTGTGGTTCTGACCCAGACTATAGAGTACTCCTTGGCAGAAGGTCTACCGCCCTTTTAGATGTTGGACTAATTGTTGTGTTGGACACAAATTATTTCTATTCTTATAGCATAAAAGATATCAGCTATTCCTGTTATATTTGATTAATTATTGTTTCTAAGTTTTGTATTCTGTATGCTGGAAAGTAAACTGATCTTACATTTGTGATGGACTGTATTGTTAGGTGTTATGTTATGATTTCATTCTTACTGAACATGCCAATAATAAAGTTGAAAGGGAATTGTGACACTTGAAGCAGGAAACATAAGCAATAAAGATACCAGAGATCTGTTTCATATTTTATGAGACATTTGCTATGAAGTTTTGTATGTGGTGTGTAGAAAACAAAAGTTAAAAATTAAATTCTTAAGTTTATTGAAATATTTAATGTAATTAATTAATTGTACCTAAATTTAGATAAACTTATTAAATATATTAAGTAAAAACACATTATAATCATTGTAATATAACAGTATAATTATATAAACAATGGTTATAATGTAATAATACAATATAGGTATTAATTCTTGCTTGCTGTTGCACAAATGGTAACCTGCAATATTTCATAGATGACCATTCCAAATTTCATCAAAATTGGTTTAGCGGTTTTGTTGTTAAAGAGTACCTACCAACTAAAATGACATTCTCATAAATAATATTGATATGAACTTATGGTCAATAGCAAATTTTTAAAGAAGCAATTTATGAATTATTTCTCTAATAATTCATGGAATCATTCATTGAATCTAGTATCAATTAGTTTGAATCAAATGATTGCATTGGAACATCTTCTAAGGGATCTGAACTGAATAGTTATGTAAGGTAGTAAAATCAATATCTTCACGCAATTCCCAATACAGGGTAGACAGAGGTCAAGTCTAGATAATTAAGTCCTTTGACCCACCTTCCACCGAAGATTTTTCGGGACAACGTGACAGGTGGTGAGCCCGACGCCGCCTTTATGTCCAAGCCAACGATGAAATTAGTACATAAGTTTTGAAAAACTCATTGGTACTGCCACCTGGGGATCGAACTCGGGTCTCTCGACTCGAAATTCCGACCACCCAACAACTGGCTATCGTGACACAATAAGATAAAATCAATAAGATTCAAATTATGTGATCAATTTCAAAGAGTGCCATTTAAGTTTGATTTCTTTTCAAATTTATACTTCAGACTATTGATTAATTAGGCTGCTACAGTAAAATTTTTATTTATGTATATTTGAATGTTATGGAAGTTATAAGAGGTGACTTAGGAGAAATTCTTCAAAACTGTAGTGGCAACTGATAGGTGGTGGATAACCAACTAAAATCTAAGCAAATAAATTGCAGCAGCATCTAAGGCGCAAGATGTGACACAGTCTATGTCCTGTAGTGACTTACAGGCAGTTAGTTATGTATAGTAATAATTTAATTAAATAGTCACCTTTCACGACAACCCACGGGAAGAAATGGCGTGATAAATTCTTACGCCATATAATAATTTGTAAAAAAGGAAAATTCAATATATTTTACGAAATTCCCACTAATTTACTTTTTAAATTGCCACTAATTTATTTTTATTTATGTAGAAAGTTTATCGAAGCAGCCCAAAGGTACAATGAACTGTTGTATCGCAACATCATATACGAAGATGAAGATGAAGATGAAATGTCTGAGGAATGCCCTCATATGTACTGTGCTTGCTTCTGCAGGTAATAATAAAACTATTTAATATAAATAAAATAAAATTAATATCTTCACGCAATTCCCAATACAGGGTTAGATAGAGGTCTAGTCTAAACAATTCATTCTCTTCGACCCTCCTTCCACCGAAGATTTTTCGGGACAACGTGACAGGTGGTGAGTCCGTTGCCGTCATTATGTCCAAGCCAACGATATAATTCGTACTACCACCTGGGGATCGAACTCAGGTCTCGACTCGAAATTCTGTCGACCCAACCACTGGCTATCGTGACTATTTAATACCATATAAATTTATTTGCAATAGTGCCCAGAGCCTAAAGGCTAAAGGCTTAATCCAGATTCTAGTTTACCCTTACAGGATTAGTATTTTAACTAGTCCTACAAGATAAACTGTAACTACTGTTGTAAAAGTTATGAAGATTTAGTCACTATTTTCTTTGAGTCTTCGAAATTTTCGGCAAAAATTACGGCTGTTCGGAAAAATAATAATAAGATATACATGTATAATATAGAATTATAAGTAAGTATGATGAGATAAATACGAGTAAGAACTAACTTTAATGAATATAAGTATGTACGGCCACTAAGTTTGTCCTGCAGTGGAGTTTACAGGCTATCAAGTACGTGTAAATTTTAGCATTAGGTCTACGGCGTGCTAAAACATAGTGGTGTTATATTTTATCAGGTATATGTGAGGATTCAAAGTAGACGAAGCGAAACAAGTATGTAAGGATCGTAGCAAGTGGAAAGAAGTGGTCTCCGCCTACCCTATGGGAAAGAGGCGTGATTGTATGTATTCATCTAGAACTTCAATTTGGTTATAATCTAAGATAATCTACAACTCTCAGGCCAACAAAGATCGAGGATGCTCGCAACCCTGTTCAAGGATGAGCGGTGCCAGCAGCTGCCTGCTTATTCTATTCTGAAAAGATGTACCTCGATCGAATCATACGTCGCTCGGAGCTACACCAGTTTGAGGCATTGATGCAAACTCATCAGAAGGTAATAATGTCTGAAATTTAAATCTATTTCCATCATCATCATTAATATTATCATTATCTTTGACGGAAGACTTTCTTTAAAATGGGGAAGTGTAGATTATTAAATTTTTTGAACCTACGTATCCGTCATATCGGAGCTTTTAGATCGACGTGACAACCATTCGCCATATTCGAAAAAACTCATTTGTACCTGCTTTCCTCCCCGGGGATGAAATCTCATTTAATGTAATAAAACAATTTAGTATATTAAAATATTTATTTATTTCATCATATTATATATTATTGTCTGTATATACTTCAAACAAAGTATATTAAAATAAAGTCACAATAGCCCAGTGGTTGGGTGATCGGATTTTGACCTCATGTTCAGAGACCAATGAGTTTTTCAAAACATATGTACGATTTACATCGTTGGATTGAACGTAAAGACGTCGATGGCTCAACAGATGTCACGTTGTCACAAAAACGTCTTCGATGGAAGGTGGGTTGAAAGGACTTAATCTTTTAGACCTCTGTCTACCCCTGTATTGGGAATGTATAGATATTTATTTATGTATTTTTACCCAGGACCTTTAAAAAGGCCAGAGAGTCAAGAGTACCCTAAATCGAAGAGAATGTATGAAGTGAATAATTAAAGTTGACGAAGCGAAACAAGCACGTAAGGATCGTAGCAAGTGGAAAGTGGTCTCCGCCTACCCTATGGGAAAGAGGCGTCGAGACATTCGTTTATCGATTGACATTTTTTGATCTACCAACGTTTAGTAATGAGGTTCCTCTAACGGAGAAGAAACAGGCGAAAGAAACTGCCGTAGGTTGATATTTCTTTTGTCAATATATTTTTAAGATTATACTAAAATATGATATGATTATGTAATTTTATTGATTTTTAAAGCATACCGACTAAAACCATCCACGGGATGCTGTTGGCCCGGAGGCCTTTACAGCTTCGTCTAAGGAGACTTGCGAGGAGAGGCTCGCAAGTTAGAGTTGAAGACAATAATGGCTGCTGCTGCGAAGCGCTGCGTCCCCTGGAACGAAAGAGATGACTTCCGACATGGGGGAGGGGCCATGCGATCCGAGGGCCCCAGTTGATTTGGAGGAAAATCTCCTCTCGGATCGCCTTGTGTTAAACTTTTAATGACGACTACGACCACGAGAAAGTCTCGTGCTAGTCGTGAAATTACGACGATGGCGAGGTTGTGTAAGCCGCAGAACGCGGCTTGTGTCTGTGTGCGTACGTAGGGCGGGGCCTCATACGCATTGTTGACACGGGTGATTGCGTCATCATCGTCTATGATGACGCATTTCGTGGAGTATCGCGCGCGGGTGTGTAATTCCCTAACGCTGCCACTAGCGGATTTGTATGCAAGTTCGTCCTATCGAAGTAGTCGATGGAGAACTTTTTAAATAGCGCTGCCATTGTAGGCAGTTTGAGATCGCGATGCAGATCTACATTCCGCATATATGCGGGAGCGCCAGTTGCGCGGCGCATAAATCGGTTTTGAATCACGGAGTGAGTTCAAACGTACTTTGGGACGTGCGCGAATACTATACTGGCGTATGACATGACGGGTCGTACGCAAGTTGTGTATAGGCGTATTTTGTGTTTTAGCAGCATTTTGCTGCGGCTATTTATAAAGGGTTAAAGGCGGCCGGATATGAAGGCCGCTCTATCCCTGACAATTTTAATATGTTTCTTGAAGTTCAGTCCACGGTCTAAGGTGACTCCAAGATATTTTACTTCTGACACCAGGAATGGGTTTGTCGAAGAGGGTTATTTTACTGAATCTGTTAGGGCGATTCGAGTTTTTGTGATTCCTGCTAAACAAGACCGCGTTGCTCTTTTCAGGATTTATGTCGATCCTCCATTTCCTAAACCACTCGCTTAAGGCGGTGGCCGCGGCTTGGAGGCGAATGTAGATTCTCGATGCGTTAAGATCCGCAGAGTATAGAGTGGTATCGTCGGCTAATAAGGCCAATTCTACCTTTTATTTGGGTCTTTTGGGATATCGCTCGTATAAAGCGTGTATAGTGTGGGCGAGAGGACCGAGCCTTGCGGAACGCCGGCTTTTAAGTCTCTGCTGGAGGACAGAGTGCCCTCGACTTTGTAGCGGAAGGTGCGATTCGACAAGTAGGCTTGTATGATGTGCACAAGCCTGTCTGACATACCGTAGTTGTATAGCTTGTATATCAAGCCATTGTACGCCTTGTAGGAGAAGGTCGATTGGCTGTCGTTTATCCCATTTTCCGAAGAGACGTTCAAAAGGAGCTTATTCGTTTCGTAAAAGATGCCAATAAAACGACAGCCTCTCAGCTGTTCGCAGACTTTAGTGATCCCTTACGATCAGGTGAACCGAATGCTTACATGCCTCCTTGTTCTGCACATTAAAGAAAACTGTGGTATTAGATCGTTACATGACTAGGTAACTGTTATAAAACACCAATTATTTTCTAATTCTCTTTAGACTCAATCTTATTGAAATAAGAAAAATTTTTCATGATCGTCATTCAGATTTGGCAGTCGCTTTACATATACATCGCTTTTTTCGCATTACGAAACCGATGTTCTGTATTGATTTGCTGCCTAATTTGGCACAAAATTTTTAATAAGTCACTTTACTAAGTCACCAGACTTTGTCGAACGCTTTCGCGACATCGAAGAAGAGTGCTCCTACCTTATATTTGGGGTTATCATTTAGGCGCTCAGTATGTGCTCCGTGAGGCGGTGCACTTGCTGAACGCATGAGTGCTTAGCTCTAAAGCCAAACTGCTCATCAGGAATGACATTTAGTGACTGAGCGCTGTCCTTGAGGCGGATCAGAATTATGCGCTCGTAGATTTTCCCCAGTGCGCTGAGGAGACTAATGGGCCTATAGCTAGAGGCCTGTTTTTCGGTTTCCCGGGTTTATGGATCCCTATTACGTGGGCTTCTTTCCAGAGTCTGGAAAGGTGCAACTTGTGAGAAGGGCATTGAAGATTGCTACTAATAGTAATAGCAACGAATTTGGAAGAGTTTTAACTAACCTATTTGAGATGCCGTCGGCTCCTGGAGCCTTACGTACCCTAAGATTTTAATTATACCCTTAACCTCTTCGAATGAGGTAGGCGGGAGAGGTTCACCCGTTAGTGGCTGCGTCATTTTCCGCTATACGAAGTCGTCCACATTCTGAATGTGTACGGGATCTGTGGGTTGCGTGCTTGGAGAGCACTGACTTTCGAAGCTGTCGGCTAAACATTCGGCTTTTTCCCTATCGTATTTTTAAAGCATATTTATGCTGAGCTTTTATGTGATTAAATTAAGAGAAAAAGTTAAAATTTCAGCTGACACTGGTGGAATTTTAATCGCCGATCCGTGGCGATGCCGTATCAATAATAATTTTAACTTTCTCTTTAATTTAATCCAATGATATGATTTTTCCTAGAAATAGATTGGGAGCGTTAACCTCATTTTCAGGGGTTACTGTCATTAATATTCCGTTCACAATTTCCGTACCAGGGTAGGCCGAGGTCAAGACTATGTAATCCTTTCGAATCTCTTTTATAGATGCTTATTTGGGACAACGTCGCATATGGTGAGCCAGTGGCGTCTTAGTGCCCAAGCTAACGGTACCATATACTACATGCATATATGAATATACATTAAAACATTCATGACTCGGCTACATTCATTTCCATCACACAAATGTTTGCCCCTAGCCAGTTCGAACCTGCAACTCTTAGTTTCGAAGGTAGGATGACTACCAACTAGACTATCGGGTTGTCGTACATCTGATAATGGACGAGTGATGCACACACCGGTTTTTATGATATCAGCAGCTCTGAGGTCCCAGGTTCGATTCCCGGTTGGGGCCACCTAGAAAACACAACAATTTCTCGAGTCTGAGCGTTTGTGATACCATCGTTATTACTGATTCCATAATACAAGTGCTTAAGCTGCTTGCTTTGGGATCAGAGCAATGTGTGAGACGTTGTCCCTATCTATGTATTTCTGTTTTATTTTCAGCTCGTGAAGTCCTACCGCAGTGGGACAAACAGATCCAAAATCTGTGTTACCAAGTGAACAGCTTAATTGAAAAGATCGCCGCAGCGGAGCCTGAATGGATGGCGAAGCTCATGGAGGAAGAAATGATTCAGTAATAATTTATAATTTTATCCAGTAATAAAGGCTTTGTTATTATTAGCATATATTTCTTTTTATTTGTCTCATGGCTCTAAATTGTAAAGATTAACAATTACAAACCGCACGAGTTTTGTAATTGATATTTAAATAGTATGCTGCCAATTTCAAATACCTTAATACAGTTTGAATAATGACACATTATCTAGTCAATTTGGTCCTATCGACCCACATTTCATCGGTGTTAATTTTGGCACAATCAGCAGGTGATGAGCCAGTCCCGTATTACATGTCCAAGTAAACCAATGTTGAAAAATTGGTTGGTGAAATCATTGGCACGAGCTTGCTTCGGATCGAACTCGGGGTCTCTTGTCTGGGTTTTAAATAAGATGAATTATAGAAATCTTTGCTTTCACCCAGGAATCACCCGCAACCCTCAACTATGGACGCGTTTTTCTAGGCTAACGAGCTCTCAGGTCACCTATGCGGTCTAAAATGAAGTGTTTTAGGAAAACAAATACAATAACAGTTGTATACAGGACATTATAACACTTACGATCTGTGTGGTGACCTAAGCGGTGTGTACGCTTTCCAAGGTGTCGCCGGTTGTGTGTTCCTTCTTGAATGGGTCAATGTTGAAAACCCCCTTTTCTGTATTGCCTAGGGTCTGGTCTATACGTATTATCTTTGCATAAATATCTTCACGCAATTCCCTATACATGGGTAGACAGAGGTCTAGTCTATACAATTAAGTCCCTTCGACCGAAGATATTTTCGGGACGTGACAGGAAGTGAGTCCGTCGTCGTCTTTATATCCAAGCCCACGATATAATTCGTACAAATGTTTTTGAAAACCTCGGTCTCTTGACTCGAAATTCCGACCACCCAACCACTCTGCTATCGTGACTTTTTACTTGGTTTGTATTATCTATGGGGTTTGGTATCTTTGTTGTTTTAGATTTTATAATACAAGTTCTTATTGATTTGAGATGTTTATCTTATTTATTTAACCTGAATTTGATTTGTTTCGTCAACATCTTTAATGTTCAATATCAAAAATAAATCTTTTGAAATACTTGTTTCAAAATAATGTGTTTTGCATACGAGATATTTAACGAGATAGTGTGGGCATTTCGTTGTAACATTTATATTTTAAAGGGGTTTGTTATATCTGTACACCCCATTTAGCGAACCTACAAATTACTCACGAATGCTAACCACCGGCATTCGCCTAGCGGGGTACGCATCGTATTTAAATCTTTAGATCTTCCGATAAAGTATCTAAACCAGTACCTACTTGTTGTTTTCGACCCTAAAAATGTGAGTTTAACTGAATTCTGCATTTTTTATCAAAGATAAATTGTTTTGGGATCTTGTCATACTGAGCCTGTAGGTGCTAAATTTCCGCAAAGAGCCCCTAATATGGCTTGCGTGTGATATCCTACTGTTTGTCCAGAGATTCAGTATTAATCTTTACTGCGGCTATTTCTGCTGAACGTAATGGAGAAAATCAATAAAATTGCATCATTAAAATTAAAGGCGAAGGTCGCGGGTTCGAACCCCGTCCGTGTCAGTTAAAATTTTGACTTTTTTCTCTATTATTTAATAACATTAAAGTTCAACATAAATATGCTTTAAAAATCAATAAAATTGCATAATTAAAATGCGTAAAATAAACAAACAACTAGTGATTTCAACGGACTATCCATTTTTATTCTCAATCAATCAATAAGGTCTCACCATAGGTGCTTATTTTCAAGACAATATACTGACATATTATTTGAATTCAATAAAATCATTCAGCGACAATAGATGCTTTGTAGCGCGTGCTTAGTAATACATAAAAACAGGAAAAAACTATTTGATGAGGAAGCTTAGACTCCACCATTAAAATATTGGACGGCGCTTAAATTTTCTTGTTTAATATTTCTTTGGGCGTTTGCACAATTTTATTGCTGCGTTATACGCTTGAAGTTGACTATTCACATGACACTGAGATGCTTTTTTGATTTCGCTATATGCTTCCCTTTTTTTCCAATAAATAGAATATTGTATGTGGCATAATGTATTATCTAAAAGACTAAAACGCTAATGGCTCCAGTAAATGTCTAGGGTTCGAGCTCGAACGCGAAGCCGACCTTGTGGCCGCCGGCGTTGAAGTTCTGGCCGTCAATGGCCGCCGACAGAGTCAGGGTCACGCCTGAAACAACAATGTTTTTTCAGTATTCTAAAAATCGGAGTAAAATCATTATAAATGCTTATGTAAATTAAAATTGGTACAATATAGGGGTAAACAAAGGTACTTCTGTACCTCTGTATTGGGAATTGCGTGAAGACAATTAAGTCCCTTCGACCCACCTTCCACCGAAGACTTTCCGGGACAACGTGACAGGTGGTGAGCCCGTCGCCGTCTTTACGTCCAAGCCAACGACATAATTCGTACGTAGGTTTTTGAAAAATGGGTACGGCCGAAAACGAGTAACCCGTGTACGTGCCTGCCACCTGGGGATCGAACTCGGGGTCTCTTGACCCCGACACCGAAATTCCGACCACCCAACCACTCGGCTATCTATAGAGCCATCAAAAACTATTTAATCAACATTAAGAAGCGGAATAATTACTATAGTAGGATTCCAGCGTAACGATAATAGCAGTCTTTATATAAAGAATAAGATTAAATATACTAGTAAAACTATATATTACGGTAAGTAAAATATACTTATAGGAGTCAGATTGTAGAACAATGATTATCAAGAGCTAAATCGGCCAATAAGTTTATAGATATAATAATTATGAAATTTCAAACAAGCCTTTTTCATTACAAAAAATATAACAGTAATAAAAATTAATACAATAATAAAAAGCATAAAATAATATATTTTCCTTATGAGTCTTACCTGGGCGCAGTTTCTGTTGGTAGCCAAGTCCAATCAGAGACTTGTTGTTGATCTTGGCGTGCAATGAAGCATCTTGGTCAAGTGCAAACTTGTCACCGACACCGAAAAGTGTGTCAGCAGATGCGGCAGACTATTTCATGCTGACACCGAAATCAATCTTGTCTGATACCTTCTGGTAAATTCAACCTCCAAAGTCCTTTCCATTGTCACTAGAAACAATATTTTATTTTATTAGCCTTTATTGTTAAAATGTACAAAATAATGTTAAAATAGAATATAAGAATGGTGCCACAGTTTCATCATATGATAATTTGAAAAATTCAATTGTAACTGCAAATAAAAGTAGTTTCAATTATATATACATATAATGATAAGGAAGACTTAGATACTTGGTACTTTAAACAAAGAACTATAGACATCTGTTACCACTCCTGAGTAGAAAAGTCTCATAGCAGGTAACTGAACAGAACACTATAGTTGTAACAGTGCTTTTAAAGTCATAAAAGATGTAATGATAAACATAACAAATGTAAATATATCTTGCTTCCATGAGCACATATAGCAAATAAGTGTATTGAGGTTACATATTCCATTAAACCACAATCTTAATTATTTACTTAAATTAATACACTAAACACCTAAATAATACCACACCTTGGCAAGTAATTTAATTTAGGAATTAGGATTATTGAAAGCCATCTGTCATATTCAAACAAGTAGCATATATTTCTTTAATATCGCCTTGCTTTATGTCTCATACCTCTCCATTTTATTTAAAATTTTTTTTATAGGAGAATACTTATTGTATAGGCACAGTTGTAACAAAATACAAGTATGTTTATGAATACTTCATATGCAGAATTACACACCACACTGCTATTTAGCAACAGAATTAGGTGAAAGTGTGGTTCTGACCCAGACTATAGAGTACTCCTTGGCAGAGAAGGTCTACCACCCTTTTAGATGTTGGACTAATTGTTCTGTTGGACACAAATTGTTTCCATTCTTATAGCATTAAAGATATCAGATATTTCTGTTATATTTGATGAATTATTGTTACTAAGTTTTGTATTTGGTATGCTGGAAAGTAAACTGATCTTACATGTGTGATGGACTGGTATTGTTAGATGTTATATTATGATTTCATTATATACTGATCATGCCAATAATAAAGTTGAAAGGGAATTGTGACACTTGAAGCAGGAAACATTAGCAACAAAGATACCAGATATCTGTTTCATATTTTATGAGACATTTGTTATGAAGTTTTGTAAGGGGTGTGTAGAAAACAAAAGTTAAAAATTAAGTTCTTAAGTTTATTGAAATATTTAATGTAATTAATTATTTGTACCTAAATTTAGATAAACTTATTAAATAGATTATAAAACACATTATAATCATTGTAACATAATAGTATAACTATATAAACAATGGTTATAATGTAATAATACAATATAGGTATTAATTCTTGCTTGCTGTTGCACAAATGGTAACCTGTAATATTACATAGATGACCATTCCAAATTCACTAAAATTGGTTTAGCGGTTTTGTTGTTAAAGAGTACCTACCAACTAAAATGACATTCTCATAAATAATATTGATATGAACTTATGGTCAATAGCAAATTTTTTAAAGAAGCAATTTATGAATAATTTCTCTAATAATTCATGGAATCATTCATTGAATCTAGTATCAATTAGTTTGAATCAAATGATTGCATTGGAACATCTACTAAGGGGTCTGAACTGAATAGTTATGTAAGGTAGTAAAATCAATATCTTCACGCAATTCCCAATACAGGGGTAGACAGAGGTCAAGTCTAGACAATTAAGTCCCTTTGACCCACCTTCCACCGAAGATATTTTCGGGACAACGTGACAGGTGGTGAGCCCGACGCCGCCTTTATGTCCAAGCCAACGATGAAATTAGTACATAAGTTTTTGAAAAACTCATTCGTACTGCCACCTGGGGATCGAACTCGGGTCTCTCGACTCGAAATTCCGACCACCCAACAACTGGCTATCGTGACACAATAAGATAAAATCAATAAGATTCAAATTATGTGACCTATTTCAAAGAGTGCCATTTAAGTTTGATTTCTTTTCAAATTTATACTTCAGACTATTGATTAATTAGGCTGCTACAGTAAAATTTTTATTTATGTATATTTGAATGTTATGGAAGTTATAAGAGGTGACTTAGGAGAAATTCTTCAAATCTGTAGTGGCAACTGATAGGTGGTAGGATAACCAACTAAAATCTAAGCAAATAAATTGCAGCAGCATCTAAGGCGAAAGATGTGACACAGTCTATGTCCTGTAGTGTATAGTAATAATTTAATTAAATAGTCACCTTTCACGACAACCCACGGGAAGAAATGGCGTGATAAATTCTTACGCCATATAATAATTTGTAAAAAAGGAAAATTCAATATATTTTACGAAATTCCCACTAATATACTTTTTAAATAGCCACTAATTTATTTTTATTTCTATGTAGAAAGTTTATCGAAGCAGCCCAAAGGTACAATGAACTGTTGTATCGCAATATCACATACGAAGATGAGACGATGACATGTCTGAGGAATGCCCTCATATGTACTGTGCTTGCTTCTGTAGGTAATAATAAAACTATTTAATATAAATAAAATAAATATCTTCACGCAATTCCCAATACAGGGTTAGATAGAGGTCTAGTCTAAACTATTCAGTCTCTTCGACCCTCCTTCCACCGAAGATTTTTCAGGACAACGTGACAGGTGGTGAGTCCGTTGCCGTCATTATGTCCAAGCCAACGATATAATTCGTACTACCACCTGGGGATCGAACTCGGGTCTCTCGACTCGAAATTCCGTCGACCCAACCACTCGGCTATCGTGACTATTTAATACCATATATATTTATTTGCAACAGTGCCCAGAGGCTAAAGGCTAAAGTCTTAATCCAGATTCTAGTTTAGCCTTACAGGATTAGTATTTTAACTAATCCTATAAGATAAACTGTAACTACTGTTGTAGAAGTTATGAAGATTTAGTCAGTATTTTCTTTTAGTCTTCAAAATTTATTTAATTTCGGATTACGACTGCTCGGAAAAATAATAATAAGATATACATATATAATATAGAATTATAAGTAAGTATGATGAGATAAATACGAGTAAGAACTAACGTTAAGGAATATAAGTATGTACGGCCACTAAGTTTGTCCTGCAGTGGAGTTTTACAGGCTATCAAGGACGTGTAAATTTTAGCATTAGGTCTTCGGCGTGCTAAAACATAGTGGTGTTATATTTTTATAAGGTATATGTGAGGATTCAAAGTAGACGAAGCGAAACAAGTATGTAAGGATCGTAGCAAGTGGAAAGAAGTGGTCTCTGCCTACCCCTACGGGAAAGAGGCGTGATTGTATGTATTCATCTAAAACTTCAATTTGGTTATAATCTAAGATAATCTACAACTCTCAGGCCAACAAAGATCGAGGATGCTCGCAACCCTGTTCAAGGATGAGCGGTGCCAGCAGCTGCCTGCTTATTCTATTCTGGAAAAGATGTACCGATCGAATCATACGTCGCTCGGAGCTACACCAGTTTGAGGCATTGATGCAAACTCATCAGAAGGTAATAATGTCTGAAATTTAAATCTATTTCCATCATCATCATTAATATTATCATTATCTTTGACGGAAGACTTTCTTTAAAATGGGGAAGTGTAGATTATTAAATTTTTTAGACCTACGTATCCGTCATATCGGAGCTTTTTAGATCGACGTGACAACCATTCGCCATATTCCGAAAAACTCATTTGTACCTGCTTTCCTCCCCAGGGATGAAATCTCATTTAATGTAATAAAACAATTTAGTATATTAAAATATTTATTTATTTTATCATATTATATATTATTGTCTGTATATACTTCAAACAAAGAATATTTAAAATAAAGTCACAATAGCCCAGTGGTTGGGTGATCGGATTTTGACCTCACGTTCAGAGACCAATGAGTTTTTCAAAACATATGTACGATTTACATCGTTGGATTGAACGTAAAGACGTCGATGGGCTCAACAGATGTCACGTTGTCACAAAAACGTCTTCGATGGAAGGTGGGCTGAAAGGACTTCATCTTTTAGACCTCTGTCTACCCCTGTGTTGGGAATGTATAGATATTTATTTACATATTTTTACCCAGGACCTTTAAAAAGGCCAGAGAGTCAAGAGTACCCTAAATCGAAGAGAATGTATGAAGTGAATAATTAAAGTTGACGAAGCGAAACAAGCACGTAAGGATCGTAGCAAGTGGAAAGAAGTGGTCTCCGCCTACCCCTATGGGAAAGAGGCGTCGAGACATTCGTTTATCGATTGACATTTTTTGATCTACCAACGTTTAGTAATGAGGTTCCTCTAACGGAGAAGAAACAGGCGAAAGAAACTGCCGTAGGTTGATATTTCTTTTGTCAATATATTTTTAAGATTATACTAAAATATGATATGATTATGTAATTTTATTGATTTTTAAAGCATATTTATGCTGAGCTTTTATGTGATTAAATTAAAGAGAAAAAAGTTAAAATTTCAGCTGACACTGGTGGAATTTTAATCGCCGATCCGTGGCGATGCCGTATGTGTGAATTTTAACTTTTTTCTCTTTAATTTAATCCAATGATATGATTTTTCCTAGAAATAGATTGGGAGCGTTAACCTCATTTTCAGGGGTTACTGTCATTAATGTTCCGTTCACAATTTCCCGTACCGGGGTAGGCCGAGGTCAAGACTATGTAATCCTTTCGAATCTCTTTTTATAGATGCTTATTTGGGACAACGTCGCATATGGTGAGCCAGTGGCGTCTTAGTGCCCAAGCTAACGGTACCATATACTTACATGCATATATGAATATACATTAAAACATTCATGACTCGGCTACATTCATTTCCATCACACAAATGTTTGCCCTAGCCGGATTCGAACCTGCAACTCTTAGTTTCGAAGGTAGGATGACTACCAACTAGACTATCGGGTTGTCGTACATCTGATAATGGACGAGTGATGCACACACCGGTTTTATGATATCAGCAGCTCTGAGGTCCCAGGTTCGATTCCCGGTTGGGGCCACCTAGAAAACACAACAATTTCTCGAGTCTGAGCGTTTGTGATACCATCGTTATTACTGATTCCATAATACAAGTGCTTAAGCTGCTTGCTTTGGGATCAGAGCAATGTGTGAGACGTTGTCCCTATCTATGTATTTCTGTTTTATTTTCAGCTCGTGAAGTCCTACCGCAGTGGGACAAACAGATCCAAAATCTGTGTTACCAAGTGAACAGCTTAATTGAAAAAATCGCCGCAGCGGAGCCTGAATGGATGGCGAAGCTCATGGAGGAAGAAATGATTCAGTAATAATTTATAATTTTATCCAGTAATAAAGGCTTTGTTATTATTAGCATATATTTCTTTTATTTGTCTCATGGCTCTAAATTGTGCAAAGATTAACAATTACAAACCGCACGAGTTTTGTAATTGATATTTAAATAGTATGCTGCCAATTTCAAATACCTTAATACAGTTTGAATAATGACACATTATCTAGTCAATTTGGTCCTATCGACCCACATTTCATCGGTGTTAATTTTGGCACAATCAGCAGGTGATGAGCCTGTCGTATTACATGTCCAAGTAAACCAATGTTGAAAAAATTGGTTGGTGAAATCATTGACACGAGCTTGCTTCGGATCGAACTCGGGGTCTCTTGTCTAGGTTTTAAATAAGATGAATTATAGAAATCTTTGGCACTCGCGGGAGTTGTACCCGCAACCCTCAACTATGGACGCGTTTTTCTAGGCTAACGAGCTCTCAGGTCACCTATGTGGTCTAAAAATTAAGTGTTTTTAGGTAAACAAATACAATAACAGTTGTATACAGGACATTATAACACTTACGATCTGTGTGGTGACCTAAGCGGTGTGTACGCTTTCCAAGGTGTCGCCGGTTGTGTGTTCCTTCTTGAATGGGTCAATGTTGAAAACCCCTTTTCTGTATTGCCTAGGGTCTGGTCTATACGTATTATCTTTGCATAAATATCTTCACGCAATTCCCTATACATGGGTAGACAGAGGTCTAGTCTATACAATTAAGTCCCTTCGACCGAAGATATTTTCGGGACGTTACAGGAAGTGAGTCCGTCGTCGTCTTTATATCCAAGCCCACGATATAATTCGTACAAAAGTTTTTGAAAAACTCGGGTCTCTTGACTCGAAATTCCGACCACCCAACCACTCTGCTATCGTGACTGTTTACTTGGTTTGTATTATCTATGGGGTTTGGTATCTTTGTTGTTTTAGATTTTATAATACAAGTTCTTATTGATTTGAGATGTTTATCTTATTTATTTAACCTGAATTTGATTTGTTTCATCAACATCTTTAATGTTCAATATCAAAAATAAATCTTTTGAAATACTTGTTTCAAAATAATGTGTTTTGCATACGAGATATTTAACGAGATAGTGTGGGCATTTCGTTACCTACCAAATTACTCACGAATGCTAACCACCGGCATTCGCCTAGCAGGGTACGCATCGTATTTAAATCTTTAGATCTTCCGATAAAGTATCTAAACCAGTACCTACTTGTTGTTTTCGACCCTAAAAATGTGAGTTTAACTGAATTCTTCATTTTTATCAAAGATAAATTTATTTGGGATCTTGTCGTACTGAGCCTGTAGGTGCTAAATTTCCGCAAAGAGCCCTAATATGGCTTGCGTGTGGTATCCTACTGTTTGTCCAGAGATTCAGTATTAGTCTTTTCTGCGGCTATTTCTGCTGAACGTAATGGACATTTAATAAATGTTTTGAAGGTTTTGGTTGAAAATGGGTAAAATATGTTATTAAATTAAAGAGAAAAAGTCAAAATTTCAACTGACACGGGCGGATTCGAACCCGCGACCTTCGTCTTTAATTTTAGTTATGCAATTTTATTGATTTTGAAAGCACATTTATGCTGAACTTTTATGTTATTAAATTAAAGAGAAAAATTAAAGTTGGCGTTATCGTATTGATAATTCCTAACTGAAAAGTCAGGATTATCAAATTGTCACATGCAAAAGGGATAACAGATGGCGACTATGCCAATAAACAAGGACTAAGTTATATGAAAGAATACAGAGTTAAAATTTCAACTGATGCGTGTAAGACACGGTGGCACGGTGGCTCGGCCACGGATCGGCGAAAGTCGCGGGTTCGAACCCCGTCCGTGTCAGTTAAAATTTTGACTTTTTCTGTATAATTTAATAACATTAAAGTTCAACATAAACATGATAATTAAAATGCGTAAAATAAACAAACAACTAGTGATTTCAACAGACTATCCATTTTATTCTCAATCAATCAATAAGGTCTCACCATAGGTGCTTATTTACAAGACAATATACTGACATATTATTTGAATTCAATGAAATCATTCAGTGACATTAGATGCTTTGTAGCGCGTGCTTAGTAATACATAAAAACAGGAAAAAACTATTTGATGAGGAAGCTTAGACTCCACCATTAAAATATTGGACGGCGCTTAAATTTTCTTGTTTAATATTTCTTTGGAAGTTTGCACAATTTTATTGCTGCGTTATACGCTTGAAGTTGACTATTCACATGACACAGAGATGCTTTTTGATTTCGCTATATGCTTCCCTTTTTTCCAATAAATACAATATTGTATGTGGCATAATGTATTATCTACAAGACTAAAACGCTATTGGCTCCAGTAAATGTCTAGGGTTCGAGCTCGAACGCGACGCGGACCTTGTAGCCGCCGGCGTTGAAGTTCTGGCCGTCAATGGCCGCCGACAGAGTCAGGGTCACGCCTGAAACAACAATGATTTTTCAGTATTCTAAAAATCGGAGTAAAATCATTATAAATTCTTATGTAAATTAAAATTGGTACAATACAGGGGTAGACAAAGGTACCTCTGTACCTCTGATTTGGGAATTGCGTGAAGACAATTAAGTCCCTTCGACCCACCTTCCACCGAAGACTTTCCGAGACAACGTGACAGGTGGTGAGCCCGTCGCAGTCTTTACGTCCAAGCCAACGACATAATTCGTACACAGGTTTTTGAAAAACCCATTGGTACGTGCCTGCCACCAGGGGATCGAACTCGGGGTCTCTCGACCCCGACACCGAATTTTCGACCACCCAACCACTCGGCTATCTATAGAGCCATCAAAAACTATTTAATTAACATTAAGAAGCGGAATAATTACTATAGTAGGATTCCTGCGTTATGATAATAGCAGTCTTTATATAAAGAATGAGATTAAATATACTAGTAAAACTATATATTACAGTAAGTAAAAAATACTTATAAGAGTCAGCTTGTAGAAGAATGATTATCAAGAGCTAAATCGGCAAATTAGTTTATAGATATAATAATTATGAAATTTCAAACAAGCCTTTTTCATTACAAAAATATAACAGTAATAAAAATTAATACAATAATAAAAAGCGTAATGTAATATCTTTCCTTATGAGTCTTACCTGGGCGCAGTTTCTGTTGGTAGCCAAGTCCAATCAGAGACTTGTTGTTGATCTTAGCGTGCAATGAAGCATCTTGGTCAAGTGAAAACTTAGCACCGACACGGAAAAGTGTGTCAGCAGATGCGGCAGACTATTTCATGCTGACACCGCAATCAATCTTGTCTGATACCTTCTGGTAAATTCAACCTCCAAAGTCCTTTCCATTGTCACTAGAAACAATATTTTATTTTATTAGCCTTTATTGTTAAAATGTACAAAATAATGTTAAAATAGAATATAAGAATGGAACCACAGTCTCATCATATGATAATTTGAAAAATTTAATTGTAACTGCAAATAAAAGTAGTTTCAAAACAAGTAGATTGTCCATATAATGATAAGGGAAGACTTAGGTACTTGGTACTTCAAACAAAGAACTATACACATCTGTTAACACTCCTGAGTAGAAAAATCTCATAGCACGTAACTGAACAGAACACTATAGTTGTAACAGTGCTTTTTAAAGTCATAAAAGATGTAATGATAAACATAACAAATGTAAATATATCTTGCTTCCATGAGCACATATAGCAAATAAGTGTATTGAGGTTACATATTCCATTAAACCACAATCACAATAAATGTGACCTGTGATTGTCATTATCAGATAAAATTAATACACTAAACACCTAAATAATACCACACCTTGGCAAGTAATTTAATTTAGGAATTAGGATTATTGAAAGCCATCTGTCATATTCAAACAAGTAGCATATATTTCTTTAATATCGCCTTGCTATATGTCTCATACCTCTCTATTTTATTTAAAATTTTTATTTACAGGAGAATACTTATTGTACAGTTGTAACAAAATACAAGTATGTTTATGAATACTTCATATGCAGAATTACATACCACCCTGCTATTTAGCAACAGAATTAGGTGAAAGTGTGGTTCTGACCCATACTATAGAGTACTCCTTGGCAGAGAAGGTCTACCACCCTTTTAGATGTTGGACTAATTGTTGTGTTGGACACAAATTGTTTCCATTCTTATAGCATAAAAGATATCAGCTATTCCTGTTATATTTAATTAATTATTGTTTTGTATTCTGTATGCTGGAAAGTAAACTGATCTTACATTTGTGATGGACTGGTATTGTTAGGTGTTATGTTATAAATATATCTTCACGCAATTCCCAATACAGGGGTAGACAGAGGTCAAGTCTAGACAATTAAGTCCCTTTGACCCACCTTCCACCGAAGATATTTTCGGGACAACGTGAGCCCGTCGCCGCCTTTATGTCCAAGCCAACGATGAAATTCGTACATAAGTTTTTGAAAAACTCATTGGTACTGCCACCTGGGGATCGAACTCGGGTCTCTCGACTCGAAATTCCGACCACCCAACAACTGGCTATCGTGACACAATAAGATAAAATCATTAAGATTCAAATTATGTGACCTATTTCAAAGAGTGCCATTTAAGTTTGATTTCTTTTGAAATTTATACTTCAGACTATTGATTAATTAGGCTGCTACAGTTAACATTTTTATTTATGTATATTTGAATGTTATGGAAGTTATAAGAGGTGACTAAGGAGAAATTCTTCAAAACTGTAGTGGCAACTGATAGGTGGTGGGATAACCAACTAAAATCGAAGCAAATAAATTGCAGCAGCATCTAAGGCGCAAGATGTGACACAGTCTATGTCCTGTAGTGACTTACAGGCAGTTAGTTATGTATAGTAATAATTTAATTAAATAGTCACCTTTCACGACAACCCACGGAAGAAATGGCGTGATAAATTTACGCCATATTATAATTTGTAAAAAGCAAAATTCAATATATTTTACGAAATTCCCACTAATTTACTTTTTAAATAGCCACTAATTTATTTTTATTTCTATGTAGAAAGTTTATCGAAGCAGCCCAAAGGTACAATGAACTGTTGTATCGCAACATCATATACGAAGATGAGAGGATGACATGTCTGAGGAATGCCCTCATATGTACTGTGCTTGCTTCTGTAGGTAATAATAAAACTATTTAATATAAATAAAATAAAATAAATATCTTCACGAAATTCCAATACAGGGTTAGATAGAGGTCTTGTCTAAACTATTCAGTCTCTTCGACCCGCCTTCCACCGAAGATTTTTTCGGGACAACGTGACAGGTGGTGAGTCCGTTGCCGTCATTATATCCAAGCCAACGATATAATTCGTACTACCACCTGGGGATCGAACTCAGGTCTCTCGACTCGAAATTCCGTCGACCCAACCACTCGGCTATCGTGACTATTTAATACCATATAAATTTATTTGCAACAGTGCCCAGAGCCTAAAGGCTAAAGGCTTAATCCAGATTCTAGTTTACCCTTACAGGATTAGTATTTTAACTAGTCCTACAAGATAAACTGTAACTACTGTTGTAAAAGTTATGAAGATTTAGTCACTATTTTCTTTTAGTCTTCAAACTTTTCGACAAAAATTACGGCTGTTCGGAAAAATAATAATAAGATATACATGTATAATATAGAATTATAAGTAAGTATGATGAGATAAATACGAGTAAGAACTAACGTTAAGGAATATAAGTATGTACGGCCACTAAGTTTGTCCTGCAGTGGAGTTTTACAGGCTATCAAGTACGTGTAAATTTTAGCATTAGGTTTACGGCGTGCTAAAACATAGTGGTGTTATATTTTATCAGGTATATGTGAGGATTCAAAGTAGACGAAGCGAAACAAGTATGTAAGGATCGTAGCAAGTGGAAAGAAGTGGTCTCCGCCTACCCCTACGGGAAAGAGGCGTGATTGTATGTATTCATCTAAAACTTCAATTTGGTTATAATCTAAGATAATCTACAACTCTCAGGCCAACAAAGATCGAGGATGCTCGCAACCCTGTTCAAGGATGAGCGGTGCCAGCAGCTGCCTGCTTATTCTATTCTGGAAAAGATGTACCTCGATCGAATCATACGTCGCTCGGAGCTACACCAGTTTGAGGCATTGATGCAAACTCATCAGAAGGTAATAATGTCTGAAATTTAAATCTATTTCCATCATCATCATTAATATTATCATTATCTTTGACGGAAGACTTTCTTTAAAATGGGGAAGTGTAGATTATTAAATTTTTTAGACCTACGTATCCGTCATATCGGAGCTTTTTAGATCGACGTGACAACCATTCGCCATATTCCGAAAAAAACTCATTTGTACCTGCTTTCCTCCCCCGGGGATGAAATCTCATTTAATGTAATAAAACAATTTAGTATATTAAAATATTTATTTATTTCATCATATTATATATTATTGTCTGTATATACTTCAAACAAAGTATATTTAAAATAAAGTCACAATAGCCCAGTGGTTGGGTGATCGGATTTTGACCTCACGTTCAGAGACCAATTAGTTTTTCAAAACATATGTACGATTTACATCGTTGGATTGAAAGTAAAGACGTCGATGGGCTCAACAGATGTCACGTTGTCACAAAAACGTCTTCGATGGAAGGTGGGTTGAAAGGACTTAATCTTTTAGACCTCTGTCTACCCCTGTATTGGGAATGTATAGATATTTATTTATGTATTTTTACCCAGGACCTTTAAAAAGGCCAGAGAGTCAAGAGTACCCTAAATCGAAGAGAATGTATGAAGTGAATAATTAAAGTTGACGAAGCGAAACAAGCACGTAAGGATCGTAGCAAGTGGAAACAAGTGGTCTCCGCCTACCCCTACGGGAAAGAGGCGTCGAGACGTTCGTTTATCGATTGACATTTTTTAATCTAATAACGTTTCGTAATGAGGTTCCTCTAACGGAGAAGAAACAGGCGAAAGAAACTCCCGTAGGTTGATATTTTTTTTGTCAATATTTTTTTAAGATTATACTAAAATATGATTATAAATATGATTATATTCGATTAAATAATGATTCCCGATTGGGGCCACCTAGAAAACACAACAATTTCTCGAGTCTGAGCGTTTGTGATACCATCGTTATTACTGATTCCATAATACAAATGCTTAAGCTGCTTGCTTTGGAATCAGAGCAATGTGTGAGACGTTGTCCCTATCTATGTATTTCTGTTTTATTTTCAGCTCGTGAAGTCCTACCGCAGTGGGACAAACAGATCCAAAATCTGTGTTACCAAGTGAACAGCTTAATTGAAAAGATCGCCGCAGCGGAGCCTGAATGGATGGCGAAGCTCATAGAGGAAAAAAATGATTCAGTAATAATTTATAATTTTATCCAGTAATAAAGGCTTTGTTATTATTAGCTTATATTTCTTTTATTTGTCTCATGGCTCTAAATTGTGCAAAAGATTAACAATTACTAACCGCACGCGTTTTGTAATTGATATTTAAATAGTATGCTGCCAATTCCAAATACCTTAATACAGTTTGAATAATGACACATTATCTAGTCAATTTAGGCCTTTCGACCCACATTTCATCGGTATTAATTTTGGCACAATCAGCAGGTGATGAGCCTGTCCCGTATTAAAATATATATAATAATTGGTTGGTGAAATCATTGGTACGAGCTTACTTCGGATCGAACTCGGGGTCTCTTATCTAGGTTTTAAATAAGATGAATTATAGAAATCTTTGGCACTCGCGAGAGTTGTACCCGCAACCCTCAACTATGGACACGTTTTTCTAGGCTAACGAGCTCTCAGGTCACCTATGCGGTCTAAAAATTAAGTGTTTTTAGGAAAACAAATACAATAACAGTTGTATACAGGACATTATAACACTTACGATCTGTGTGGTGACCTAAGCGGTGTGTACGCTTTCCAAGGTGTCGCCGGTTGTGTGTTCCTTCTTGAATGGGTCAATGTTGAAAACCCCTTTCTGTATTGCCTAGGGTCTGGTCTATACGTATTATCTTTGCATAAATATCTTCACGCAATTCCCTATACATGGGTAGACAGAGGTCTAGTCTATACAATTAAGTCCCTTCGACCGAAGATATTTTCGGGACGTGACAGGAAGTGAGTCCGTCGTCGTCTTTATATCCAAGCCCACGATATAATTCGTACAAATGTTTTGAAAAACTCGGTCTCTTGACTCGAAATTCCGACCACCCAACCACTCTGCTATCGTGACTTTTTACTTGGTTTGTATTATCTATGGGGTTTGGTAGCTTTGTTGTTTTAGATTTTATGATACAAGTTCTTATTGATTTGAGATGTTTATCTTATTTATTTAACCTGAATTTGATTTGTTTCGTCAACATCTTTAATGTTCAATATCAAAATAAATCTTTTGAAATACTTGTTTCAAAATAATGTGTTTTGCATACGAGATATTTAACGAGATAGTGTGAGCATTTCGTTGTAACATTTATATTTTAAAGGGGTTTGTTATATCTGTACACCCCATTTAGCGAACCTACCAAATTACTCACGAATGCTAACCACCGGCATTCGCCTAGCGGGGTACGCATTGTATTTAAATCTTTAGATCTTCCGATAAAGTATCTAAACCAGTACCTACTTGTTGTTTTCGACCCTAAAATGTGAGTTTAACTGAATTCTGCATTTTTTATCAAAGATAAATTGTTTTGGGATCTTGTCATACTGAGCCTGTAGGTGCTAAATTTCCGCAAAGAGCCCCTAATATGGCTTGCATGTGATATCCTACTGTTTGTCCAGAGATTCAGTATTAATCTTTACTGCGGCTATTTCTGCTGAACGTAATGGAGAAAATCAATAAAATTGCATCATTAAAATTAAAGGCGAAGGTCGCGGGTTCAATCCGTCCGTGTCAGTTAAAATTTTGACTTTTTTCTCTATTATTTAAAAGCATTAAAGTTCAACATAAATATGCTTTAAAAATTAATAAAATTGCATAATTAAAATGCGTAAAATAAACAAACAACTAGTGATTTCAACAGACTATCCATTTTTATTCTCAATCAATCAATAAGGTCTCACCATAGGTGCTTATTTTCAAGACAATATACTGACATATTATTTGAATTCAATGAAATCATTCAGTGACATTAGATGCTTTGTAGCGCGTGCTTAGTAATACATAAAAACAGGAAAAACTATTTGATGAGGAAGCTTAGACTCCGCCATTAAAATATTGGACGGCGCTTAAATTTTCTTGTTTAATATTTCTTTGGGCGTTTGCACAATTTTATTGCTGCGTTATACGCTTGAAGTAGACTATTCACATGACACTGAGATGCTTTTTTGATTTCGCTATATGCTTCCCTTTTTTTCCAATAAATAGAATATTGTATGTGGCATAATGTATTATCTAAAAGACTAAAACGTTATTGGCTCCAGTAAATGTCTAGGGTTCGTGCTCGAACGCGACGCCGACCTTGTGGCCGCCGGCGTTGAAGTTCTGGCCGTCAATGGCCGCCGACAGAGTCAGGGTCACGCCTGAAACAACAATGTTTTTTCAGTATTCTAAAAATCGGAGTAAAATCATTATAAATGCTTATGTAAATTAAAATTGGTACAATACAGGGGTAAACAAAGGTACCTCTGTACCTCTGTATTGGGAATGTATAGATATTTTTTTATGTATTTTTACCCAGGACCTTTAAAAAGGCCAGAGAGTCAAGAGTACCCTAAATCGAAGAGAATGTATGAAGTGAATAATAAAAGTTGACGAAGCGAAACAAGCACGTAAGGATCGTAGCAAGTGGAAACAAGTGGTCTCCGCCTACCCCTATGGGAAAGAGGCGTCGAGACGTTCGTTTATCGATTGACATTTTTTAATCTACCAACGTTTCGTAATGAGGTTCCTCTAACGGCGAAGAAACAGGCGAAAGAAACTCCCGTAGGTTGATATTTTTTTTGTCAATATTTTTTTAAGATTATACTTAAATATGATTATAAATATGATTATATACGATTAAATAATGATTTCCGATTGGGGCCACCTAGAAAACACAACAATTTCTCGAGTCTGAGCGTTTGTGATACCATCGTTATTACTGATTCCATAATACAAGTGCTTAAGCTGCTTGCTTTGGGATCAGAGCAATGTGAGACGTTGTCCCTATCTATGTATTTCTGTTTTATTTTCATCTCGTGAAGTCCTACCGCAGTGGGACAAACAGATCCAAAATCTGTGTTACCAAGTGAACAGCTTAATTGAAAAGATCGCCGCAGCGGAGCCTGAATGGATGGCGAAGCTCATGGAGGTAGAAATGATTCAGTAATAATTTATAATTTTATCCAGTAATAAAGGCTTTGTTATTATTAGCATATATTTCTTTTATTTGTCTCATGGCTCTAAATTGTGCAAGATTAACAATTACAAACCGCACGAGTTTTGTAATTGATATTTAAATAGTATGCTGCCAATTTCAAATACCTTAATACAATTTGAATAATGACACATTATCTAGTCAATTTGGTCCTATCGACCCACATTTCATCGGTGTTAATTTTGGCACAATCAGCAGGTGATGAGCCTGTCCCGTATTACATGTCCAAGTAAACCAATGTTGAAAAAATTGGTTGGTGAAATCGATGGCACGAGCTTGCTTCGGATCGAACTCGGGGTCTCTTGTCTAGGTTTTAAATAAGATGAATTATAAAAATCTTTGGCACTCGCGGGAGTTGCACCCGCAACCCTCAACTATGGACGCGTTTTTCTAGGCTAACGAGCTCTCAGGTCACCTATGCGGTCTAAAATTAAGTGTTTTAGGAAAACAAATACAATAACAGTTGTATACAGGACATTATAACACTTACGATCTGTGTGGTGACCTAAGCGGTGTGTACGCTTTCCAAGGTGTCGCCGGTTGTGTGTTCCTTCTTGAATGGGTCAATGTTGAAAACCCCCTTTTCTGTATTGCCTAGGGTCTGGTCTATACGTATTATCTTTGCATAAATATCTTCACGCAATTCCCTGTACATGGGTAGACAGAGGTCTTGGCTATACAATTAAGTCCCTTCGACCGAAGATATTTTCGGGACGTGACAGGAAGTGAGTCCGTCGTCGTCTTTATATCCAAGCCCACGATATAATTCGTACAAAAGTTTTTGAAAAACCCATAGTACGAGCCTGCCACCTGGGGATCGAACTCGGGTCTCTTGACTCGAAATTCCGACCACCCAACCACTCTTCTATCGTGTCTTTTTACTTGGTTTGTTTTATCTATGGGGTTTGGTAGCTTTGTTGTTTTAGATTTTATGATACAAGTTCTTATTGATTTGAGATGTTTATCTTATTTATTTAACCTGAATTTGATTTGTTTCGTCAACATCTTTAATGTTCAATATCAAAAATAAATCTTTTGAAATACTTGTTTCAAAATAATGTGTTTTGCATACGAGATATTTAACGAGATAGTGTGGGCATTTCGTTGTAACATTTATATTTTAAAGGGGTTTGTTATATCTGTACACCTCATTTAGCGAACCTACCAAATTACTCACGAATGCTAACCACCGGCATTCGCCTAGCGGGGTACGCATCGTATTTAAATCTTTAGATCTTCCGCTAAAGTATCTAAACCAGTACCTACTTGTTGTTTTCGACCCTAAAAATGTGAGTTTAACTGAATTCTGCATTTTTTATCAAAGATAAATTGTTTTGGGATCTTGTCATACTGAGCCTGTAGGTGCTAAATTTCCGCAAAGAGCCCCTAATATGGCTTGCGTGTGGTATCCTACTGTTTGTCCAGAGATTCAGTATTAGTCTTTACTGCGGCTATTTCTGCTGAACGTAATGGACATTTAATAAATGTTTTGAAGGTTTTGGTTGAAAAATGGGTAAAATATGTTATTAAATTAAAGAGAAAAAAGTCAAAATTTCAACTGACACGGGCGGGATTCGAACCCGCGACCTTCGCCTTTAATTTTAATTATGCAATTTTATTGATTTTTAAAGCACATTTATGCTGAACTTTTATGTTATTAAATTAAAGAGAAAAAAATTAAAGTTGGCGTTATCGTATTGATAATTCCTAACTGAAAAGTCAGGATTATCAAATTGTCACATGCAAAAGGGATAACAGATGGCGCCTATGCCAATAAACAAGGCCTAAGTTATATGAAAGAATACAGAGTTAAAATTTCAACTGATGCGTGTAAGACACGGTGGCACGGTGGCTCGGCCACGGATCGGCGAAAGTCGCGGGTTCGAACCCCGTCCGTGTCAGTTAAAATTTTGACTTTTTTCTCTATAATTTAATAACATTAAAGTTCAACATAAATATGATAATTAAAATGCGTAAAATAAACAAACAACTAGTGATTTCAACAGACTATCCATTTTTATTCTCAATCAATCAATAAGGTCTCACCATAGGTGCTTATTTACAAGACAATATACTGACATATTATTTGAATTCAATGAAATCATTCAGTGACATTAGATGCTTTGTAGCGCGTGCTTAGTAATACATAAAAACAGGAAAAACTATTTGATGAGGAAGCTTAGACTCCACCATTAAAATATTGGACGGCGCTTAAATTTTCTTGTTTAATATTTCTTTGGGAGTTTGCACAATTTATTGCTGCGTTATACGCTTGAAGTTGACTATTCACATGACACTGAGATGCTTTTGATTTCGCTATATGCTTCCCTTTTTTTCCAATAAATATAATATTGTATGTGGCATAATGTATTATCTACAAGACTAAAACGCTATTGGCTCCAGTAAATGTCTAGGGTTCGAGCTCGAACGCGACGCCGACCTTGTGGCCGCCGGCGTTGAAGTTCTGGCCGTCAATGGCCGCCGACAGAGTCAGGGTCACGCCTGAAACAACAATGTGTTTTTCAGTATTCTAAAAATCGGAGTAAAATCATTATAAATGCCTATGTAAATTAAAATTGGTACAATACAGGGGTAGACAAAGGTACCTCTGTACCACTGTATTTGGAATTGCGTGAAGACAATTAAGTCCCTTCGACCCACCTTCCACCGAAGACTTTCCGGGACAACGTGACAGGTGGTGAGCCCGTCGCAGTCTTTACGTCCAAGCCAACGACATAATTCGTACATAGGTTTTTGAAAAACCCATTGGTACGTGCCTGCCACCTGGGGATCGAACTCGGGGTCTCTCGACCCCGACACCGAAATTCCGACCACCCAACCACTCGGCTATCTATAGAGCCATCAAAAACTATTTAATCAACATTAAGAAGCGGAATAATTACTATAGTAGGATTCCAGCGTAACGATAATAACTTGATCTTTATATAAAGAATAAGATTAAATATACTAGTAAAACTATATATTACGGTAAGTAAAATATACTTATAGGAGTCAGATTGTAGAACAATGATTATCAAGAGCTAAATCGGCCAATAAGTTTATAGATATAATAATTATGAAATTTCAAACAAGCCTTTTTCATTACAAAAATATAACAGTAATAAAATTAATACAATAATAAAAAGCATAAAATAATATCTTTCCTTATGAGTCTTACCTGGGCGCAGTTTCTGTTGGTAGCCAAGTCCAATCAGAGACTTGTTGTTGATCTTAGCGTGCAATAAAGCATCTCGGTCAAGTGCAAACTTGGCGACAACACCGAAAAGTGTGTCAGCAGATGCGGCAGACTATTTCATGCTGACACCGCAGTCAATCTTGTCTGATACCTTCTGGTAAATTGAACCTCCAAAGTCCTTTCCATTGTCACTAGAAACAATATTTTATTTTATTAGCCTTTATTGTTAATATGTACAAAATAATGTTAAAATAGAATATAAGAATGGTGCCACAGTTTCATCATATGATAATTTGAAAATTCAATTGTAACTGCAAATAAAAGTAGTTTGAATTATATATCCATATAATGATAAGGAAGACTTAGATACTTGGTACTTTAAACAAAGAACTACAGACATCTGTTAACACTCCTGAGTAGAAAAGTCTCATAGCAGGTAACTGAACAGAACACTATAGTTGTAACAGTGCTTTTTAAAGTCATAAAAGATGTAATGATAAACATAACAAATGTAAATTTATCTTGCTTCCATGAGCACATATAGCAAATAAGTGTATTGAGGTTACATATTCCATTGAACCACAATCACAATAAATGTGACCTGTGATTGTCATTATCAGATAAAATTAATACACTAAACACCTAAATAATACCTCACCTAGGCAAGTAATTTAATTTAGGAATTAGGATTATTGAATGCCATCTGTCATATTCAAACAAGTAGCATATATTTCTTTAATATCGCCTTGCTATATGTCTCATACCTCTCTATTTTATTTAAAATTTTTATTTACAGGAGAATACTTATTGTACAGTTGTAACAAAATACAAGTATGTTTATGAATACTTCATATGCAGAATTACATACCACCCTGCTATTTAGCAACAGAACTAGGTGAAAGTGTGGTTCTGACCCATACTATAAGTACTCTTGGCAGAAAATCTACCGCCCTTTTAGATGTTGGACTAATTGTTGTGTTGGACACAAATTGTTTCTATTCTTATAGCATAAAAGATATCAGCTATTCCTGTTATATTTGATTAATTATTGTTTCTAAGTTTTGTATTCTGTATGCTGGAAAGTAAACTGATCTTACATTTGTGATGGACTGTATTGTTAGGTGTTATGTTATGATTTCATTATTACTGAACATGCCAATAATAAAGTTGAAAGGGAATTGTGACACTTGAAGCAGGAAACATAAGCAATAAAGATACCAGAGATCTGTTTCATATTTTATGAGACATTTGTTATGAAGTTTTGTATGTGGTGTGTAGAAAACAAAAGTTAAAAATTAAGTTCTTAAGTTTATTGAAATATTTAATGTAATTAATTAATTGTACCTAAATTTAGATAAACTTATTAAATATATTAAGTAAAAACACATTATAATCATTGTAATATAACAGTATAATTATATAAACAATGGTTATAATGTAATAATAATATAGGTATTAATTCTTGCTTGCTGTTGCACAAATGGTAACCTGCAATATTACATAGATGACCATTCAAATTTCATCAAAATTGGTTTAGCGGTTTTGTTGTTAAAGAGTACCTACCAACTAAAATGATATTCTCATAAATAATATTGATATGAACTTATGGTCAATAGCAAATTTTTTAAAGAAGCAATTTACGAATAATTTCTCTAATAATTCATAGAATCATTCATTTAATCTAGTATCAATTAGTTTGAATCAAATGATTGCATTGGAACATCTACTAAGGGATCTGAACTGAATAGTTATGTAAGGTAGTAAAATCAATATATCTTCACGCAATTCCCAATACAGGGGTAGACAGAGGTCAAGTCTAGACAATTAAGTCCCTTTGACCCACCTTCCACCGAAGATATTTTCGGGACAACGTGACAGGTGGTGAGCCCGACGCCGCCTTTATGTCCAAGCCAACGATGAAATTAGTACATAAGTTTTTGAAAAACTCATTGGTACTGCCACCTGGGGATCGAACTCGGGTCTCTCGACTCGAAATTCCGACCACCCAACAACTCGGCTATCGTGACACAATAAGATAAAATCAATAAGATTCAAATTATGTGACCTATTTCAAAGAGTGCCATTTAAGTTTGATTTCTTTTGAAATTTATACTTCAGACTATTGATTAATTAGGCTGCTACAGTAAAATTTTTATTTATGTATATTTGAATGTTATGGAAGTTATAAGAGGTGACTTAGGAGAAATTCTTCAAAACTGTAGTGGCAACTGATAGGTGGTAAAATCTAAGCAAATAAATTGCAGCAGCATCTAAGGCAAGATGTGACATAGTCTATGTCCTGTAGTGACTTACAGGCAGTTAGTTATGTATAGTAATAATTTAACTAAATAGTCACCTTTCACGAAAACCCAATGGAAGAAATGGCGTGATAAATTCTTACGCCATATAATAATTTGTAAAAAAGGAAAATTCAATATATTTTACGAAATTCCCACTAATTTACTTTTTAAATTGCCACTAATTTATTTTTATTTCTGTGTAGAAAGTTAATCGAAGCAGCCTAAAGGTACAATGAACTGTTGTATCGCAACATCATATAAGAAGGTGAGAGGATGACATGTCTGAGGAATGCCCTCATATGTACTGTGCTTGCTTCTGCTGGTAATAATAAAACTATTTAATATAAATAAAATAAAATAAATATCTTCACGCAATTCCCAATACAGGGTTAGATAGAGGTCTAGTCTAAACAATTCAGTCCCTTCGACCCTCCTTCCACCGAAGATTTTTCAGGACAACGTGACAGGTGGTGAGTCCGTTGCCGTCATTATGTCAAGCCAACGATATAATTCGTACTACCACCTGGGGATCGAACTCGGGTCTCTCGACTCGAAATTCCGACCACCCAACAACTCGGCTATCGTGACACAATAAGATAAAATCAATAAGATTCAAATTATGTGACCTATTTCAAGAGTGCCATTTAAGTTTGATTTCTTTTGAAATTTATACTTCAGACTATTGATTAATTAGGCTGCTACAGTAAAATTTTATTTATGTATATTTGAATGTTATGGAAGTTATAAGAGGTGACTTAGGAGAAATTCTTCAAAACTGTAGTGGCAACTGATAGGTGGTAAAATCTAAGCAAATAAATTGCAGCAGCATCTAAGGCAAGATGTGACACAGTCTATGTCCTGTGTTGATGACTTACAGGCAGTTAGTTATGTATAGTAATAATTTAACTAAATAGTCACCTTCACGAAAACCCAATGGAAGAAATAGCGTGATAAATTCTTACGCCATATAATAATTTGTAAAAGGAAAATTCAATATATTTTGAAATTCCACTGTTTACTTTTTAAATTGCCACTAATTTATTTTTTATTTCTGTGTAGAAAGTTAATCGAAGCAGCTTCAATTACAATGGACTGTTGTATCACCAGCATCATATAAGAAGATGAGGATGACATGTCTGAGGAATGCCCTCATATGTACTGTGCTTGCTTCTACTGGTAATAATAAAACTATTTAATATAAATAAAATAAAATAAATATCTTCACGCAATTCCCAATACAGGGTTAGATAGAGGTCTAGTCTAAACAATTCAGTCCCTTCGACCCTCCTTCCACCGAAGATTTTTCAGGACAACGTGACAGGTGGTGAGTCCGTTGCCGTCATTATGTCCAAGCCAACGATATAATTCGTATTACTACCACCTGGGGATCGAACTCCGGGTCTCTCGACTCGAAATTCCGTCGACCCAACCACTCGGCTATCGTGACTATTTAATACCATATAAATTTATTGCAACAGTGCCCAGAGCCTAAAGGCTAAAGTCTTAATCCAGATTCTAGTTTACCCTTACAGGATTAGTATTTTAACTAGTCCTACAAGATAAGCTTCTTCACTGTTGTAAAGTTATGAAGATTTAGTCAGTATTTTCTTTTAGTCTTCAAAATTTTCAGCAAAAATTACGGCTGTTCAAAAATAATAAGATATACATGTATAATATAGAATTATAAGTAAGTATGATGAGATAAATACGAGTAAGAACTAACGTTAAGGAATATGTAAAAGTATCTTTTGTACTAGGAATTGTCCTGCAGTGGAGTTTTACAGGCTATCAAGTACGTGTAAATTTAGCATTAGGTCTACGGCGTGCTAAAACATAGTGGTGTTATATTTTATCAAGGAGTATGTGAGTTCAAAGTAGACGAAGCGAAACAAGTATGTAAGGATCATGTAAGTGGAAAGAAGTGGTCTCTGCCTACCCCTACGGAAAGAGGCGTGATTGTATGTATTCATCTAAAACCAATTTGGTTATAATCTAAGATAATCTACAACTCTCAGGCCAACAAAGATCGAGGATGCTCACAACCCTGTTCAAGGATGAGCGGTGCCAGCAGCTGCCTGTATTCTATTCTGAAAAGTGTACCTCGATCAGATCATGCGTCGCTCGGAGCTACACCAGTTTGAGGCATTGATGCAAACTCATCAGAAGGTAATAATGTCTGAAATTTAAATCTATTTCCATCATCATCATTAATATTATCATTATCTTTGACGAAGACTTTCTTTAAAATGGGGAAGTGTAGATTATTAAATTTTTTGAACCTACATCAATCATATCGGAGCTTTTAGATCGACGTGACAACCATTCGCCATATTCCGAAAAAACTCATTTTATGCACCTGCTTCCTCCCGGGGATAGAGTATCCTGATTCGAAATCATTTGATGTAATGACCACAATTAAGTATCATATTATATATTATTGTCTGTATATACTTCAAACAAAGAATATTTAAAATAAAGTCACAATAGCCCAGTGGTTGGGTGATCGGAATTTGAGTCAAGACCTCACGTTCAGAGACCAATGAGTTTTCAAAACATATGTACGATTTACATCGTTGGATTGAACGTAAAGACGTCGATGGGCTCAACAGATGTCACGTTGTCACAAAAAACGTCTTCGATGGAAGGTGGGTTGAAAGGACTTAATCTTTTAGACCCCTGTCTATCCCTGTGTTGGGAATGTATAGATATTTATTTATATATTTTACCCAGGACCTTTAAAAGGCCAGAGAGTCAAGAGTTCCTAAATCGAAGAGAATGTATGAAGGAATCATTAAAAGTTGACGAAGCGAAACAAGCACGTAAGGATCGTAGCAAGTGGAAAGAAGTGGTCTCCGCCTACCCCTACGGAAAGAGGCGTCGAGACTTTCGTTTATCGATTGACATTTTAATCTACCAACGTTTCGTAATGAGGTTCCTCTAACGGAAGAAACAGGCGAAAGAAACTGCCGTAGGTTGATATTTCTTTTGTCAATATATTTTTTAAGATTATACTAAAATATGATATGATTATGTAATTTTATTGATTTTAAAGCATATTTATACTGAGCTTTTATGTGATTAAATTAAAGAGAGAAAAAAGTTAAAATTTCAGCTGACACTGGTGGAATTTTAATCGCCGATCCGTGGCGATGCCGTATGTGTGAATTTTAACTTTTTCTCTTTAATTTAATCCAATAATATGATTTTTCCTAGAAATAGATTGGGAGCGTTAACCTCATTTTCAGGGGTTACTGTCATTAATGTTCCGTTCACAATTTCCACACGTACAGGGGTAGGCCGAGGTCAAGACTATGTAATCCTTTCGAATCTCTTTTTATAGATGCTTATTTGGGACAACGTCGCATATGGTGAGCCAGTGGCGTCTTAGTGCCCAAGCTAACGGTACCATATACTTACATGCATATATGAATATACATTAAAACATTCATGAGAAGCTCGGCTACATTCATTTCCATCACACGAATGTTTGCCCCTAGCCGGATTCGAACCTGCAACTCTTAGTTTCGAAGGTAGGATGACTTCCAACTAGACTATCGGGTTGTCGTACATCTGATAATGGACAGTGATGCACCAGTTTTAGTAGCAGCTCTGACCGGTTTTTATGTTTGCATGACTCTCAACGCTCTGGTCAAGATTCGATTCCCGATTAGGGGCCACCTAGAAAACACAACAATTTCTCGAGTCTGAGCGTTTGTGATACCATCGTTATTACTGATTCCGTAATACAAATGCTTAAGCTGCTTGCTTTGGAATCAGAGCAATGTGTGAGACGTTGTCCCTATCTATGTATTTCTGTTTTATTTTCAGCTCAGCTGAAATCCTACCGCAGTGGGACAAACAGATCAAAAGTCTATTTTCAAGTGAACAGCTTAATTGAAAAGATCGCCGCAACCCAGAGCTTGAATGGATGGCGAAGCTCATGGAGAAAAAAAATGATTCAGTAATAATTTATAATTTATCCAGTAATAAAGGCTTTGTTATTATTAGCATATATTTCTTTTTATTTGTCTCATGGCTCTAAATTGTGCAAAGATTAACAATTACAAACCGCACGAGTTTTGTAATTGATATTTAAATAATGTGCTACTTAATTTTAAATACCTTAATACAGTTTGAATAATGACACATTATCTAGTCAATTTGGTCCTATCGACCCACATTTCATCAGTGTTAATTTTGGCACAATCAGCAGGTGATGAGCCTGTCCCGTATTACATGTCAAGAAGTAAACCAATGTTGAAAAAATTGGTTGATGAAATCAGTGGCACGAGAGCTTGCTTCCGGATCGGGCACTCAGGGTCTCTTGTCTGGGTTTAAATAAGATGGATTAGAAATCTTTAGCACTCCTTGAGGAGTTGTACCCGCAACCCTCAACTATGGACGCGTTTTCCTGGGCTAACGAGCTCTCAGGTCACTATGGGTCAAAATTAAGTGTTTTAGGAAAACAAATACAATAACAGTTGTATACAGGACATTATAACACTTACGATCTGTGTGGTGACTAAGCGGTGTACGCTTTCAAGGTGTCGCCGGTTGTGTGTTCCTTCTTGGATAGATTGATGTTGAAAACCCTTTTCTGTATTGCCTAGGGGTCTGGTCTATACGTATTATCTTTGCATAAATATCTTCACACAATTCCCGATACATGGGTAGACAGAGGTCTAGTCTATACAATTAAGTCCCTTCGACCGAAGATATTTCGGGACGTGACGGAAGTGAGTCCGTCGTCGTCTTTATATCCAAGCCCACGATATAATTCGTACAAAAGTTTTTGAAAAACTCGGTCTCTTGACTCGAAATTCCGACCACACCCAACCACTCTGCTATCGTGACTTTTACTTGGTTTGTATTATCTATGGGGTTTGGTAGCTTTGTTGTTTTAGATTTTATAATATAAGTTCTTATTGATTTGAGATGTTTATCATATTTATTTAGCTTAATTTGATTTGTTTCGTCAGCATCTTTAATGTTCAATATCAAAATAAATGTTTTGAAATACTTGTTTCAAAATAATGTGTTTACATACGAGATCTTCTTGAGATAGTGTGAGCATTTCGTTGCCAACATTTATATTTTAAAGGGTTTGTTATATCTGTACCCACCTCATTTGTGAACCTACCAAATTACTCACGAATGCGGTGGAATAGCAGGGTATGCATCGTATTTAAATCTTTAGATCTTCCGCTAAAGTATCTAAACCAGTACCTACTTGTTTTCGACCCTAAAAATGTGAGTTTAACTGAATTCTGCATTTTTATCAAAGATAAATTGTTTTGGGATCTTGTCATACTGAGCCTGTAGGTGCTAAATTTCGCAAAGAGCCCCTAATATGGCTTGGTGTGTGGCATCCTACTGCTTCATATCCAGAGATTCAGCATGTTCTACTCTCTATAATTTAATAACATTAAAATTCAACATGCAACAAAAAAAATTCAAAATTTTAACTGACACGGACGGGGTTCGAACTCATGACTGGGCTGATCCGTGGCCGAGCCACCGATACCACCGTGTCTTACACGCATCAGTTGAAATTTTAACTCTGTATTCTTTCATATAACTTAGCCTTGTTTATTGGCACAGGCGCCATCTGTTATCCCTTTTGCATGTGACAATTTGATAATCCTGACTTTTCAGTTAGGAATTATCACTACCGATAACGCCAACTTTAATTTTTTTCTCTTTAATTTAATAACATAAAAGTTCAGTGACAAATGTGCTTTCAAAATCAATAAAATTGCATAATTAAAATTAAAGGCGAAGGTCGCGGGTTCGAACTCGCCCGTGTTGTTGAAATTTTGACTTTTCTCTTTAATTTAATAAATGCTATTTTACCCATTTTTCAACTAAAACCTCACAAAACATTTAGTATTAAATGTCCATTACGTTCAGCAGAAATAGCCGCAGTATAATAGGCTCTTTGCGGAAATTTAGTACCTACAGGTCAGTATGACAAGATCCCAAAACAATTTATCTTTGATAAAAATGCAGAATTCAGTTAAACTCATTTTTAGGGTCGAAAACAACAAGTAGGTACTGGTTTAGATACTTTAGCGGAAGATCTAAAGATTTAAATACGATGCACCCCTGCCAGGCGAATGTCAGGTGGTTCGGTTGCTGGAACCTACTATAGTAATTATTCCGCTTCTTAATGTTAATTAAATAGTTTTGATGGCTCTATAGATAGCCAAGAGGTTGGGTGGTCGGAGCAAAGTGTCGGGGTCGAGGAGACCCCGAGTTCGGATCCCCCAGGTGGCAGGCACGTACCAATGGGTTTCAAAAACCTATGTACGAATTATGTCGTTGGCTTGGACGTAAAGATTGCGACGGGCCCACCACCCGTCGCTGTCTCGGAAAGTCTCGGTGGAAGGTGGTCAAGGGACTTGATTGTCTTCACGCAATTCCCAATACAGAGGTACAGAGGTACCTTTGTCTACCCCCGTATTGTACCAATTTTAATTTACATAAGCATTTATAATGATTTTTATTCGATTTTTAGAATACTGGAAAAACATTGCTGTTTCAGGTGACCTCCTTGACTCTGTCGGCGGCCATTGACGTTGCAAATCAACGCCGGCGGCTATGTCCGCGTCGCGTTCGAGCTGAAACCTCAGATACATTTATTGGACAATAGTTTTAGTCTTGTAGATAATACATTATGCCACATAATATTATTATATCTGTCATCCGCAAACGCAGCAATAAAATTGTAAACCCAAAACAATTGGTGGAGTCTAAGCTTCCTCATCAAATAGTGTTTTCCTGTTTTATGTATTACTAAGCACGCGCTACAAAGCATCTAATGTCACTGAATGATTTCATTGAATTCAAATAATAATATGTCAATATATTGTCTTGTAAATAAGCACCTATGGTGAGACCTTATTGATTGATTGAGAATAAAAATGGATAGTCTGTTGAAATCACTAGTTGTTTGTTTATTTTACGCATTTTAATTATCATATTTATATTTGAACTTTAATGTTATTAAATTATAGAAAAAAGTCAAAATTTTAACTGACACGGACGGGGTTCAGACACGACTTTCATGATCCGTGGCCGAGCCACCGATACCATCTTACATCAGTTGAAATTTTAACTCTGTATTCTTTCATATAACTTAGGCCTTGTTTATTGGCATAGGCGCCATCTGTTATCCTTTTTGCATGTGACAATTTGATAATCCTGACTTTTCAGTTAAGATTATCAATACGATAACACTCCAACTTTAATTTCTTTCTCTTTAATTTAATAACATAAAAGTTCAGCATAAATGTGCTTTAAAAATCAATAAAATTGCATAATTAAAATTAAAGGCGAGTCGGGATCGAATCCCGCCCGTGTCAGTTGAAATTTTGACTTTTTTCTCTTTAATTTAATAACCAAAACCTTCAAAACATTTATTAAATGTCCATTACGTTCAACAGAAATAGCCGCAGTAAAGACTAATACTGAATCTGGACAAACAGTAGGATACCACACGCAAGCCATATTAGGGCTCTTTGCGGAAATTTAGCACCTACAGGCTCAGTATGACAAGATCCCAAAACAATTTATCTTTGATAAAAATGCAGAATTCAGTTAAACTCACATTTTAGGGTCGAAAACAACAAGTAGGTACTGGTTTAGATACTTTATCGGAAGATCTAAAGATTTAAATACGATGCGTACCCCGCTAGGCGAATACCCGGTGGTTAACATTCGTAGTGGTACAGTAGGTTCGCTAAATGGGGTGTACAGATATAACAAACCCTTTAAAATATAAATGTTACAACAGAAATGCCCACATCTCATCTCGTTAAATATCTCGTATGCAAAACCATTATTTTGAAACAATGTTCCAAAACATTTATTTTTGATATTGAACATTAAAGATGTTGACGAAACAAATCAAATTCTGGTTAAATAAATATGATAAACATCTCAAATCAATAGAACTTATATAAAATCTAAAACAACAAAGCTACAAACCCATAGATAATACAAACCAAGTAAAAGTCACACGATAGCGGAAATTAGTTTGGGTGGTCGGAATTTCGAGTCAAGAGACCGAGTTTTTCAAAAACTTTTGTACGAATTATATGGGCTTGAGATATAAAGACGACGACGGACTCACTTCCTGTATCGTCCGAAATATCTTCGGTCGAAGGGACTTAATTGTATAGACTAGACCTCTGTCTACCCATGTATCGGGAATCAGAAGATATTTATGCAAAGATAATACGTATATATCTGTAACTTAGGCAATACAGAAAAGGGGGTTTTCAACATTGACCCATTCAAGAAGGAACACACAACCGGCGACACCTTGGAAAGCGTACACACCGCTTAGGTCACTACACAGATCAAGTGTTACAATGTCCTGTATACAACTGTTATTGTATTTGCTTCCTAAAACACTTAATTTTAGACTGCAGAGGTGACCTGAGAGCTCGTTAGTTTGTGAAAACGCGTCCATAGTTGAGGGTTGCGGGTACAACCTCCCAAGGAGTGCCAAAGATTTCTATAATTCATCTTATTTAAAATCGTGACAAGAGACCCTGAGTTCGATCTCGAAGCAAGCTCGTGCCACGATTTCACTAACCAATTTTTTCAACATTGGCTTCACGGACATGTATACGGGACAGGCTCATCGTACCTGCTGATTGTGCCAAAATTAACACCGATGAAACAATGATAGGACCAAATTGACTAGATAATGTCATTATTCAAACTGTATTAAGGTATTTGAAATTGGCAGCATACTATTTAAATATCAATTACAAAACTCGTGCGGTTTGTAATTGTTAATCTTTGCACAATTTAGAGCCATGAGACAAATAAAAGAAATATATGCTAATAATAACAAAGCCTTTATTACTGGATAAAATTATAAATTATTACTGAATCATTTTTTCCTCCATGAGCTTCGCCATCCATTCAGGCTCCGCTGCGGTGATCTTTTCAATTAAGCTGTTCACTTGGTAACACAGACTTTGACCGTTTGTCCCACTGCGGTAGGACTTCACGAGATGAAAATAAAACAGAAATACATAGATAGGGACAACGTTCCACATTGCTCTGATTCAAAGCGTTAGCTTAAGCATTTGTATTATGGAATCAGTAATAACGATGGTATCACAAACGCTCAGACTCGAGAAATTGTTGTGTTTTCTAGGTGGCCCCAATCGAATCGAATCTGGACTCAGAGCTGCTGAGAGTTGCCATCATAAAAACCGGTCAGAAGTACTATAAAAAACCGGTGTAGTATCACTGTCCATTATCAGATGTACGACAACCCGATAGTCTAGTTGGAAGTCATCCTACCTTCGAAACTAAGAGTTGCAGGTTCGAATCCGGCTGGGGGCAAACATTCGTGTGATGGAAATGAATGTAGCTGAGTCATGAATGTTTTGATGTATATTCATATGCATGTAAGTATATGGTACCGTTATTGGCACTAAGACGCCACTGGCTCACCATATGACGTTGTCCCAAATACATCTATAAAGAGATTCGAAAGGATTTACATAGTCTTGACTCGGCTCACCCTGGCACGGGAAATTGTGAACGGAACATTAATGACAGTAACCCCTGAAAATGAGGTTAACGCCCCAATCTATTTCTAGGAAAACAGAATATTGGATTAAACCAAAGAGAAAAAAAAGCAAATTCACATACGGCATCGCCACGGACGGCGATTAAAATTCCACCAGTGTCAGCTGAAATTTTAACTTTTTCTCTTTAATTTAATCACATAAAAGCTCAGCATAAATATGCTTTAAAATCAATAAAATTACATAATCATATCATATTTTAGTATAATCTTAAAATATATCGACAAAAAAATATCAATCTACGGAGTTTTTCGCCTGTTTCTTCTCCGTTAGAGGAACCTCATTACGAAACGTTGGTAGATTAAAAAATGTCAATCGATAAACGAAAACTGATGCCTTTTCCTGTAGGGGTAGGTGGAGACCACTTCTTTCCACTTGCTACGATCCTTACGTGCTTGTTTCTGCTTCAATAACTTCATCGATTCCTTCATACATTCTCTTCGATTTAGGGTACTTTGACTCTCTGGCCTTTTTAAAGGTCCTGGGTAAAATATATAAATAAATATCTACATTCCCAACACAGGGGTAGACAGAGGTCTAAAAGATTAAGTCCTTTCAACCCACCTTCCATCGAAGATTTTTCAGACAACGTGACATCTGTTGAGCCCATCGACGTCTTTACGTTCAATCCAACGATGTAAATCGTACATATGTTTTGAAAAAACTCATTGGTCTCTGAACGTGAGGTCTTGACTCAAATTCCGATCACCCAACCACTGGGCTATTGTAACTTTATTTTAAATATTCTTTGTTTGAAGTATATACAGACTGTAATATATAATATGATACTTAATTGTATTATTACATAAAATGGGGAGGAAAGCAGGTACAAATGAGTTTTTTTCGTAATATGGCGAATGGTTGTCACGTCGATCTAAAAAGCTCCGATATGACGGATACGTAGGTCTAAAAAATTTAATAATCTACACTTCCCCATTTTAAAGAAAGTCTTCCGTCAAAGATAATGATAATATTAATGATGATGATGGAAATAGATTTAAATTTCAGACATTATTACCTTCTGATGAGTTTGCATCAATGCCTCAAACTGGTGTAGCTCCGAGCGACGTATGATTCGATCGAGGTACATCTTTTCCAGAATAGAATAAGCAGGCAGCTGCTGGCACCGCTCATCCTTGAACAGGGTTGCGAGCATCCTCGATCTTTGTTGGCCTGAGAGTTGTAGAGATTATCTTAGATTATAACCAAATTGGTTTTAGATGAATACATACAATCACGCCTCTTTCCGTAGGGTAGGCAGAGACCACTTCTTTCCACTTGCTACGATCCTTACATACTTGTTTCTGCTTCGTCTACTTTGAATCCTCACATATACCTGATAAAATATAACACTACTATGTTTTAGCACGCCGTAGACCTAATGCTAAAATTTACAATGTACTTGATAGCCTGTAAAACTCCACTGCAGGACAAACTTAGTGGCCGTACATACTTATATTCCTTAACGTTAGTTCTTACTGTATTTATCTCATCATACTTACTTATAATTCTATATTATACATGCATATCTTATTAATATTTTTCCGAACAGCTGTAATTTTTAAGGCTGAAAATTGAAGACTAAAAGAAAATACTGACTAAATCTTCATAACTTTTACAACAGTAGTTACAGTTTTTCCTTGTGACTAGTTAAAATACTAATCCTGTAAGGGTAAACTAGAATCTGGATTAAGCCTTTAGCCTTTAGGCTCTGGGCGCTGTTGCAAATAAATTTATATGGTATTGGGGCCAGTCACGATATTGAGTGGTTGGGTCGACGGAATTTCGAGTCGAGAGACCCGAGTTCGATCCCCAGGTAGTACGAATTATATCGTTGGCTTGGACATAATGACGGCAACGGACTCACCACCTGTCACGTTGTCCCGAAAATATCTTCGGTGGAAGGAGGGCTGAAGGGACTGAATTGTTTAATTAGACCTCTATCTAACCCTGTATTGGGAATTGCGTGAAGATATTTATTTTATTTTATTTATATTAAATAGTTTTATTATTACCAGCAGAAGCAAGCACTAGTACATATGAGGGCATTCCTCAGACATGTCATCCTCTCATCTTCTTATATGATGTTGCGATACAACAGTTCATTGTAGGTCTTTTAGGCTGCTTCTGATTAACTTTCTACACAGAAATAAAATAAATTAGTGGCTATTTAAAAAGTAAATTAGTGGGAATTTCGTAAAATATATTGAATTTTCCTTTTTACAAATTATTATATGGCGTAAGAATTTATCACGCCATTTCTTCCATTGGGTTTTCGTGAAAGGTGACTATTTAGTTAAATTATTACTATACATAACTAACTGCCTGTAAGTCACTACAGGACATAGACTGTGTCACATCTTGCCTTAGATGCTGCTGCTGCAATTTATTTACAGATTTTACCAATCTATCAGTTGCCACTACAGTTTTGAAGAATTTCTCCTAAGTCACCTCTTATAACTTCCATAACATTCAAATATACATAACAAAATTTTACTGTAGTAGCCTAATTAATCAATAGTCTGAAGTATAAATTTCAAAAGAAATCAAACTTAAATGGCACTCTTTGAAATAGGTCACATAATTTGAATCTTATTGATTTTATCTATTAAAAGTCACGATAGCCGAGTTGTTGGGTGGTCGGAATTTCGGAGTCGAGAGACCCGAGTTCGATCCCCAGGTGGCAGTACCAATGAGTTTTTCAAAAACTTATGTACTAATTTCATCGTTGGCTTGGACATAAAGGCGGCGTCGGGCTCACCACCTGTCACGTTGTCCTTTTTTGGAAAATATCTTCGGTGGAAGGTGGGTCAAAGGACCTAATTATCTAGACTTGACCTCTGTCTACCCCTGTATTGGGAATTGCGTGAAGATATATTGATTTTTACGACTCATAACTATTCAGTTCAGATCCCTTAGTAGATGTTCCAATGCAATCATTTGATTCAAACTAATTGATACTAGATTCAATAAATGATTCTGAATTATTAGAGAAATTATTCATAAATTGCTTCTTTAAAATTTGCTATTGACCATAAGTTCATATCAATATTATTTATGAGAATGTCATTTTAGTTGGTAGGTACTCTTTAACAACAAAACCGCTAAACCAATTTTGATGAAATTTGGAATGGTCATCATGTAATATTGCAGGTTACCATTTGTGCAACAGCAAGCAAGAATTAATACCTATATTATTGTTACATTATAACCATTGTTTATATAATTATACTGTTATATTACAATGATTATAATGTGTTTACTTAATTCCATTTAATAAGTTTATCTAAATTTAGGTACAATTAATTAATTACATTAAATATTTCAATAAACTTAAGAACTTAATTTTTAACTTTTGTTTTCTACACACCACATACAAAACTTCATAACAAATGTCTCATAAAATATGGAAACAGATCCTGGTACCTGGTTGGCTTATGTTTCCTGCTTCAAGTGTCACAATCTCTTTCAACTTTATATTATTGGTGGCATGTTCAGTATTTAATGAAATCATAATATAACATCTAACAATACAGTCTATCAAATGTAAGACTGTTTAATTTCTCCAGCATACCAAATACAAAACTTAGTAATAATAATTCATCAAATATATTAGAAATATCTGATATCTTTAATGCTATAAGAATGGAAACAATTTGTGTCCAACACAACAATTATCCAACATCTAAAAGGGCGGTGAATCTTCTGCCAAGGAGTACTTATAGTCTGGGTCAGAACCACACTTTCACTCCAATTTGTTAAGCAACAGCAGTGTGGTGTAATTCTGCATATGAAGTATTCATAAATATACTGTATTTGTTACAACTGTACAATAAGTATTCTCCTGTAAATAAAAATTTTAAATAAAATAGAGAGGTATGAGACATAAAGCAAGCATGATATTAAAGAAATATATGCTACTTGTTTGAATATGACAGATGGCT
>JAGSMR010000285.1:0-50166 GCA_029286605.1 Sericinus montela | reverse complement strand
GATGAAATTTGGAATGGTCATCATGTAATATTGCAGGTTACCATTTGTGCAACAGCAAGCAAGAATTAATACCTATATTATTGTTACATTATAACCATTGTTTATATAATTATACTGTTATATTACAATGATTATAATGTGTTTACTTAATTCCATTTAATAAGTTTATCTAAATTTAGGTACAATTAATTAATTACATTAAATATTTCAATAAACTTAAGAACTTAATTTTTAACTTTTGTTTTCTACACACCACATACAAAACTTCATAACAAATGTCTCATAAAATATGGAAACAGATCCTGGTACCTGGTTGGCTTATGTTTCCTGCTTCAAGTGTCACAATCTCTTTCAACTTTATATTATTGGTGGCATGTTCAGTATTTAATGAAATCATAATATAACATCTAACAATACAGTCTATCAAATGTAAGACTGTTTAATTTCTCCAGCATACCAAATACAAAACTTAGTAATAATAATTCATCAAATATATTAGAAATATCTGATATCTTTAATGCTATAAGAATGGAAACAATTTGTGTCCAACACAACAATTATCCAACATCTAAAAGGGCGGTGAATCTTCTGCCAAGGAGTACTTATAGTCTGGGTCAGAACCACACTTTCACTCCAATTTGTTAAGCAACAGCAGTGTGGTGTAATTCTGCATATGAAGTATTCATAAATATACTGTATTTGTTACAACTGTACAATAAGTATTCTCCTGTAAATAAAAATTTTAAATAAAATAGAGAGGTATGAGACATAAAGCAAGCATGATATTAAAGAAATATATGCTACTTGTTTGAATATGACAGATGGCTTTCAATAATCCTATTTTGATGAAATTTGGAATGGTCATCATGTAATATTGCAGGTTACCATTTGTGCAACAGCAAGCAAGAATTAATACCTATATTATTGTTACATTATAACCATTGTTTATATAATTATACTGTTATATTACAATGATTATAATGTGTTTACTTAATTCCATTTAATAAGTTTATCTAAATTTAGGTACAATTAATTAATTACATTAAATATTTCAATAAACTTAAGAACTTAATTTTTAACTTTTGTTTTCTACACACCACATACAAAACTTCATAACAAATGTCTCATAAAATATGGAAACAGATCCTGGTACCTGGTTGGCTTATGTTTCCTGCTTCAAGTGTCACAATCTCTTTCAACTTTATATTATTGGTGGCATGTTCAGTATTTAATGAAATCATAATATAACATCTAACAATACAGTCTATCAAATGTAAGACTGTTTAATTTCTCCAGCATACCAAATACAAAACTTAGTAATAATAATTCATCAAATATATTAGAAATATCTGATATCTTTAATGCTATAAGAATGGAAACAATTTGTGTCCAACACAACAATTATCCAACATCTAAAAGGGCGGTGAATCTTCTGCCAAGGAGTACTTATAGTCTGGGTCAGAACCACACTTTCACTCCAATTTGTTAAGCAACAGCAGTGTGGTGTAATTCTGCATATGAAGTATTCATAAATATACTGTATTTGTTACAACTGTACAATAAGTATTCTCCTGTAAATAAAAATTTTAAATAAAATAGAGAGGTATGAGACATAAAGCAAGCATGATATTAAAGAAATATATGCTACTTGTTTGAATATGACAGATGGCTTTCAATAATCCTAATTCCTAAATTATATACTGTATTTGTTACAACTGTGCCTTATACAACAAGTATTCTCCTGTAAATAAAAAAATTTTAAATAAAATAGAGAGGTATGAGACATAAAGCAAGCATGATATTAAAGAAATATATGCTACTTGTTTGAATATGACAGATGGCTTTCAATAATCCTAATTCCTAAATTAAAGCAACACGTACACACCTTTGAAAGAGTATATAGCAATTTGATTTTTGTTGATATATATACATATTTCTATAAAGTATAATATATTAAGTATATTAAAAATTAACTAATGTGAATTGTTTAAAATAATTAATGAATTCTTACTTATTTAATTTTGTATTATTATTAATTAATATATTTTTCTTAGTCAATGATTATGCAACTGTCTGTATTAGACTGTCTCCTGCAAGATGCTGCGACGACCTGCAGAACATTGCGGGATGGGTGCAATGACACAGGACCTTTCTATGTGGCGATCCTTAGGAGAGGCGTATGTTCAGCAGTAGACTTGTTATTAGACTGTTATGAGGACGATGATCACGATAAGAAGTATACGTCACATGAGATATTGCAATTACACTTTGTTAGTTGAAAGTCATTTATGGAATGACAACATTTATCGATTGGTCTATCATCTCTAGATGTATGTTTCTGTTTAAATATATTGGAGATTTTGATGTTTCATACTTTCTTTAGTATTTTAGTATTGAACATGACCTGTCAGTACACAAATTACACTAATTTTACTAACTTTATCTCATGCACACCAGAGTAGATATCGCGTTCTCATACTTATTATAAGGTTTTCGTGTGTATCTTTCAACATTAACATTATTTAAACAGAGATAAGCAGCTACTTATAATATGTACAGTGAGGGCAGATAGGGAGTTTCTAGGATTTAAACTTATAACAACTTCAAGTAGTTTAAGATTAAAGATTTGCTATCGTGACTTTCTTGATTGGCTTTGTGGGAAGGCTAAATACCTATGTAATGTCTGTGCACTTGACAGCTGTCGCAGTTCCGGGGCTGGTGAGCGGCGGATGTTGCGCGCCCCGGCGCGGCGCGCGGCGGAGGGGGCAGCGCCCACTCCCGGGACGGGTTTAGCTGCAGCGTGGAGGAGCAGGTCAAGCAAACTGACGGAAGCTAGGGGTTGATGATTTACATGTGCATACGAATCTCTGTCCGTGAGGTCTCGAGAGGCGACAGAGGGATGGCCCTACCTACCCTACCTATCTCGAAAACACCAGATTAATATAAGCAAACTGGTGACAAAGCGATCGCCAATCCGCCTGAATGACCGCGAGAAGCCTGTAGAATCAATCCTGAAATGGACTTTCATAGGCTGTTTTATGTATATACCAAACTAACTCATGTTCTACGAACGCGGTTACTCGCGTTCACTATAACAAAATGAATAGTATCACTGAAATTGGAAAGTGTTTCGTTCTGTGATATCAGTATCACTTGCAGGATTAGCACATTCCTGTTTGGGCTAGCCCAATGGTTAAGATAATATACCGTAAAGATGTAACGGATATACTTCCAGAGCACCTTTATAACGTAACTGATATCTAGTTCCTAACCATGACATAATTAATATTCTAATTGATGATAAACAACAAAGTACAAAACAAAAAAAAACTTTAAAACGTTAAGATACTGCACGTTCCTCAGGTATCCGAGCTGCTGCGCCACTGCACGGACCCCCACGTCCTTTGTGGCGCGTCACCTGGTAGGTCCAATTGGGAGCCCTGGATCTAGTCACGAACGATGCGATGCGATATTGAAATGGAGCTAAAACTCTCGAATTAAAACTATGTCCTTCCGAACTAAGAAATTTAGTAATAATTTGTTATATTGTGTTATATTTTTATAATTAATGGAAACGGACATGTTTTAACTGTTTATTTCTTTAACAATCTACGCAAAACGACGATAAGCTCGCCGCCACCTGTCACGTTGTCCCAAATCTTCGGTGAAAGGCGGGTCAATGATTTAATTGTCTAGAATTCTGTCTACCTCTGTATTGGAGGAATATATGTGAATAAGCGTTTCTAAATAAAATCGCCTAATAGCCCAATGCTGCTTACTACAAAATCGGCTTTCTGCCAGTGTATATCCCGTTGAAATCGGTCTAGCCGTCTCAGAGACTAGCCGGAACAAACGGGATGTGACATCTGAAACGTCTGACCGATTTTGACGGGACTGACTGGCGGTAGCTGATGTTCTAAGGTGTGACTAAGGCTAAACATTATTTCTTAGAAAACACAATTAGGTTTCGCGTTAACTACAAAACCGCGAGAAGAGCCGCAGGGGCAGCATTTAGTCGAAGGCTGTTACACACCGCTTACTTACTTAGATGCTGCACCGACAAAAGCTTATGTTACTTTCGGGATCATATGATTACACTTTATAACGTACACACATAACAGCTTGCAGTAGTCCACTGGCGATATAGGCCTCCTCGCGTGCCGTAATCGCTACCGCTTGCAGGCAGATTGGCGATCGCACTACCAGACACCTCGCAACCTAACCTAACATTTGTATTTAGGACAGGTATTATTCCTTGGGGCATCTATGGTGATATTATTCAAAGTATATAGACTAAGGGGAAAATCTTTTAAACAGTGAAATCTACTTTTTCTACATGTCTCGAGACTGGGTATTTGTGGCCCATTCGTTGTTTCTTATTCCATAACATGCGAGTTTGCTATTTACGCATGAGACATCGGGCAATGTATGTGATTTCAACATATCACTGTTTTACGTATGTATTCTGTTAATAAATAAGCTTAGAGAGCCTTAAGATATAATTACAAATTCATAGTTAATTATTCAATCCAAATGTGACTAAGGCCATTTATGGTAATGTGTCCAATGGTATTTTAACATAAGCCTAAAAAGAGATATTGTTTTGACTAATTTTTCAGTGTTCATAGGCCATTATAAAGTTAATTAATGTTTGCTATTAGTTTTAAGTGGATACCATAAATCCATTGTTTTTAATATTTAATTTTTAATGTACTGAGGCTATTTTAAACAATTATATACAATGAATTTTCTTATATAATAATACTATCTTAACATTGGTTTTAAAGGGACGTTGTTTTGATAGATGTTTGATGATGTTCAGTGTTCAAGTTAAACGGTCAATTAAAGTTTACTAAGTTCAATGGGGGTTATTGATTCAAATAATATAGCCCCATGAAGCCTAAAATGTACCATACTAAAGTGTAAAATATTAAAAGTTTTTTGAAGAAGAAAGCGATTTTTCATTCACTTTATCTATTTTGCTTATTTTGTAAGCAAAAGTAGATAAAGTGAATGAGGAAAAATTATGATAATTAAATATTGGTTTCAACATTGGCTTTGCAGGATGCTGTATTGAACAACCAGCTAGGGGCAATCGATTCTGCAACCATGTTTGATGTTAGACGCAACATACAATTAAAAAAAAACTACTTTTGTTTCTTTGTTATTTCTAATTAATGTTGTTAGTGTGGACTCAACAAACATTTATTGAAGTCTAAGTTTGATTTTGATTTGTCTTACCCTCGACAACAGTATTTATTCATTGGAATAAAATTTAAATTCGTCTATCGACACAGAGTCTATCTCTAGCGGAGATAAAACAGGCGAAATAAATTTTTATAATGTTAAAATATAATATTAACTCTTTTCCTAGACATTAGTTGGGCACGATCATCAGCCGAGGTGTCATATTAACGTATTTATTTTCTTTTGCTTGTATATATACACAATACTGGAGAAAAGAATATGTACCCCATTTGAAGTTTCAGTATTTACACACCTTGAAAGAGTATATAGCAATTTGATTTTTGTTGATACGTATACATTTTTCTATAAAGTATACTATATTAAGTACATTACAAATTGACTAATTAATTCTTTAAATTAATTAATGAATTCTTTACTTATTTAATTTTAGAATATTATTAATTAATATATATTTGCACTCACGATTGGCATAACCGTCTGTATTAGACTGTCTCCCGCAAGATGCTGCGACGACCTGCAGGACATTGCGGGAAGTCGATGGTTGCAAATGACACAGGACCTTCGTGAAGTGATCCCAGAGAGGCGTATGTTCAGCAGTAGACTTCTGTTAGACTGTTATGATGACCATGATCACGATAAGAAGTACATGTCACATGAGATATTGCAATTACACTTTGTTAGTTGAAAGGTCATTTATTGAATGACAACATTTATCGATTGGTCTACCATCTCTAGATGTATGTTTCTGTTTAAATATATTGAGATTTTGATGTTTCATACTTTTAGTATTTTAGTATTGAATATGACCTGTCATACACGCAATTATAATAAATTTTTACTAACTTTATCTCATAACACCAGTGTAGATATCGCGTTCTCATACTTATTATGCGTTTTCGTGTATCTTTCAACATTAACATTATTAAAACAGAGATAAGTAGCTACTTATAATATGTACAGTGAGGACAGAGTAAGAAGTTTGTAGGATTTAAACTTATAACAACTTCAAGTGGTTTTAAGGTTAAAGATTGGCTTTCGTGACTTTCTTGGATTGGCTTGTGAAGGCTAAATACTCTATGTACGTCGGTGCACTTGGACAGCTGTCGCAGTTCCGGTGGCTGGTGCGCGGCGGGCTGCTGCCGCCCCTGGCGCGGGGCGCGCGCGGCGGAAGGGGCAGCGCCCACTCCCGGTCGGGCGCAGCGGCAGCGTGAGGAGCAGGTCACAAACTGACCCCGTAGCTTAGTTGCTAGCGACCCCGCCTTCGAAGCTAGGGGTTGATGATTTACATGTGCATACGAATCCTCTCTGTTCGTGAGTGTCTCGAGAGGCGACAGAGGATGGCCCTACCTACCTACCTATCTCGAAAACACCAGATTAATATAAGCAAACTGGTGACAAAGCGATCGCCAATCCGCCTGAATGACCGCGAGAAGCCTGTAGAATCAATCCTGAAATGGACTTTCATAGGCTTTTTTTATGTATATACTTAAACTAACCGCGTTCGTAGCACTATAACAAAATGAATAGTATCACTGAAATCGGTACAGCCCGTTCTGTGATATCAGTATTTTCTTGCAGGATTAGCTCATTTTGTTTGGGCTAGCTCCTAACACCGGTTAAGATAATATACTCGTAAAGATGTAACGGGATATATCAGAGCACTTTATAACGTAACTGATATCTAGTTCCTAACCATGACATAATTAATATTCTAATTGATATATAAACAAAGTACTAAAACAAAAAAAAAACTTTAAAACGTTAAGATATTTGCACGTTCCTCGCCAGGTAGCCGAGCTGCTGCGCCACTGCACGGACCCCCACGTCCTCGGCGTCACCAGGTCCAATTGGGAGCCCTGGATCTAGTCACGAACGATGCGATGCGATATTGAAATTGAGCTGAAACTCGAATTAAAACTATGTCCTTTCCGAACTAAGAAATTTAGTAATAATTTGTTGTATTGTGTTATATTTTGTATTGTGTTTAATGGAAACTGACATGTTGTAACTGTTTTATTTCTTTAACTATCTACGCAAAAACAACTATAAGCTCGTCGCTACCTGTCACGTTGTCCCAAAATCTTCGGTGAAAGGCGGGTCGGAAGGATTTAATCGTCTAGACTTCTGTCTACCTATGTATTGGAGGAATATATGTGAATATGTTTCTAAAACAAAAAGTAATATCCAGAAGTGGTGACTTTGAAAGGAGTATGAAGCGATACAATTTACGTTACTACGACAGAAATACATATGTAGCGCGATGCCGGGGAGCAACTCGTTGGCCATCCATAAACAGATTTTGAGGGGACAAAGTGTATATGTATTTCTTAAGTAAGACTATAGAAGTCTAGAAAGCCACGTGTAGTACTGAAAACCGCATCTAAATCCGTTCTATAGATTTAAATTCACGAACAAATAATTTTCCATTTTTAGAAACCGATGCAGGAATCATTGAGATTCGTGCGTCAGTTTCTAAGTTGAAAAACAAGACATTAGAGAATGGAAACAGGATCAAAATCCGTTCAGTAGCTTTAGCGTCAACCTTGAACAAACATTTAAGATGTGTAAATATCATCTTTTTCGGCACAAACAGTAACCTAAACCACTGAGATATCGTTGTAGTGGGATATCGAGGAAGGGGGGTCCGTGCAGTGGCGCAGCAGCTTGGATACCTGGCGAGGAACGTGCAAATATCTTAACGTTTTAAATGTTTATATATCATTTAGAATATTAATTATGTCATGGTTAGGAACTAGATATCAGTTACGTAATAAAGTGCCTGATATATCCTGTCATTTATCATTCACATCTTTACGAGTATATTACATAACCGGTGTTAGGGGCTAGCCCGAACAAAATGAGCTAATCCTGCAAGAGATTTCAGTGATACTATTCATTTTGTTATAGTGCTACGAACGCGGTTAGTTTAAGTATATACATAAAAAAAGCCTATGAAAGTCCATTTCAGGATTGATTCTACAGGCTTCTCGCGGTCATTCAGGCGGATTGGCGATCGCTTTGTCACCAGTTTGCTTATATTAATCTGGTGTTTTTCGAGATAGGTAGGGTAGGTAGGGCCATCCCTCTGTCGCCTCTCGAGACACTCACGAACAGAGAGGATTCGTATGCACATGTAAATCATCAACCCCTAGCTTCGAAGGCGGGGTCGCTAGCAACTAAGCTACGGGGTCAGTTTGTGACCTGCTCCTCCACGCTGCAGCTGCGCCCGTCCCGGGAGTGGGCGCTGCCCCCTCCCGCCGCGCGCCCCGCGCACCAGCCCCCGGAACTGCGACAGCTGTCCAAGTGCACCGACGTCCATAGAGTATTTAGAGATGCCTTCACAAGCCAATCCAAGAAAGTCACGAAAGCCAATCTTTAATCTTAAAACCACTTGAAGTTGTTATAAGTTTAAATCCTACAAACTTCTAACTCTGTCCTCACTGTACATATTATAAGTAGCTACTTATCTCTGTTTTAATAATGTTAATGTTGAAAGATACACGAAAACGCATAATAAGTATGAGAACGCGATATCTACACTGGTGTGCATGAGATAAAGTTAGTAAAAATTAGTGTAATTTGCGTGTATGACAGGTCATATTCAATACTAAAATACTAAAAAGTATAAAACATCAAAATCTCAATATATTTAAACAGAAACATACATCTAGAGATGGTAGACCAATCGATAAATGTTGTCATTCAATAAATGACCTTTCAACTAACAAAGTGTAATTGCAATATCTCATGTGACATGTACTTCTTATCGTGATCATGGTCATCATAACAGTCTAACAGAAATCTACTGCTGAACATACGCCTCTCCTAAGGATCGCTACATAGAAAGGTCCTGTGTCATTTGCACCCATCGACTTCCCGCAATGTCCTGCAGGTCGTCGCAGCATCTTGCGGGAGACAGTCTAATACAGACGGTTGTATAATCATTGAGTAAGAAATATATATTACTTAATAATAATGCAAAATTTTAATTAAGTAAAGAATTCATTAATTAATTTAAAGAATTAATTAGTTAATTTATAATATACTTAATATAATGTACTTTATAGAAAAATGTATACGTATCAACAAAAATCAAATTGCTATATACTCTTTCAAGGTGTGTAAATATTTTTAAGAACTTCAAATGGGAATTTTATATTCTTTTCTCCAATGTATGTATATATACAAGCAAAAAAATAAATACGTTAATATGACACCTCGGCTGAAGTGATCGTGCCCAACTAATGTCTAGGAAAAGAGTTAATATTATATTTCCAACATTATAAAAATTTATTTCGCCTGTTTTATCTCCGCTGAAGATAGACTCTGTGTCGATAGACGAATTTAAATTCTTATTCCAATGAATAAATACTGTTGTCAAGGGTTAGACAAATCAAAATCCAACTTAGACTTCAATAAATGTTTATTGATCCACACTAACAACATTAATTAAAATATGAAAACAAAACAAATTGTATGTTGCGTCTAACATCAAACATGGTTGCAGAATCGATTGCCCCCTGGCTAGTTTGTCAATACAACATCCCTTTTAAGCCAATGTTAAAATAATATTTAATTATCCTTAATTTTCCTCATTCACTTTATCTACTTTTGCTTTTACAAATAAAAGCAAAAATAGATAAAGTGAATGAGGAAAATTAAACAACTTCTTCAAAAAACTTTTAATATTTTACACTTTAGTATAGTACATTTAGGCTTCGTAGAGCTATATTATTGCGAATCTAACGCAACCCCATTGAACTTAGTAAACTTAAGTTCGTTAATAGATACCAAAATAAGTGCAAAGCCACTTGGAAAGTAATTAAAAATGAAATACAATGTAGTTATCCAAAAGAGATTGAAAATATAAAAATAAATGATAAGACAATTATTAATCCTATAGAAATAGCGTCCGCCTTCGATAATTATTTCATAAATTTAACACATGGCTCAGTACAAAATAAAATAAAACCCGGCAACAAATTAAAATGGACCATCAATTCTATGTTTATTAAACCGATGACGGAAAGCGAGGTAGCTCAAGAAATATTGTCATTGAGTAACACCTCTTCTGAAGGATATGACGAAATAAATACAAAAGTATTAAAGATCTGTATTAATGAATTAATCAAAGTTTTAACCTATTTAATAAATTTGTCATTTTCAAATGGATCTTTTCCGACTGACTTAAAATTGTCTATTGTTAAGCCATTATTTAAAAAAGGTGAAACAACCGATATCAATAATTACCGATCTGGTTTCACACGAATTATTGTTACAAAAGCTACAGGTTATCGGAATTAGAGGACTTGTACTTCAGTGGGTATCGTCATATCTGTATAATAGAAAACAATGTGTTGTAATCAATAAAATGAAAAAAATAGAGAAATGATACCTTACTCATCAGAATACAAATACAACAAATATGGCGTTCCACAAGGAAGTGTATTAGGTCCGATTTTATTTTTATTATATGTAAATGACATAATTACAGTTACAAATCACAAATGTGTATTATTCGCCGATGACATCTCCATCATAATTACAACTAATAAAAAGAATAATACAATTGCTAATCATGAATGTGACATAAATAATACTATCGATAAATTAATTAAATGGCTTGACATAAATAACTTAAAAATTAATTTTCATAAATCTGTATACATACTATTTAATAAATCTAATAATAATAAACTCAATTTAAAACTTTATATCCCTAAAATTAAAGAAGCGTCAAATACAAAGTTCTTAGGAGTTATTATAGGTGAAGAAATTAATTGGAAAACACATGTAGATAGTGTATCGACTCGAATAAATAAATTTGTATATGCACTTAAACGAATAAAAAACCTGACAAATATAAATACTGCTATTCTATCTTACCACGCATACGTAGAATCACTACTACGTTATGGTCTTATAATTTGGGGTAACGGTACAAATATCAAAAGAGCATTTGTCGCACAAAAAAAGTGCATTAGAGCGTTAGGCGGACTGAAACCACAAGAATCGTGCCAGCCAACATTTAAAATGTGGTTTATTGTCGTTACCGTCTCTCTATATTTATGAGATATGTGTATTTGTATTTAAAAATAAAGAATTATTTACTACTTCAAATAGTCGTAATCCACGACATGAGATCCACAGGCTAGTATTTAATGATGTTCCTAAACTAGCTAAATACAATAAGAACTGTTTAGCTATGTGTATATATATATATACAATAAAATTCCTGGTTCTTTTAAAACGTTAAATTTTAGATTATTTAAAATAAAGTTGCATCAATGGCTTGATGAAAATAATTTTATAGTGTTAAGGAACTCATAGATTAAATAAGTAAATAAAAAAAAATTGAAATAAAATACTGTACAAATGCTTTCTAAAAATAAAATTGATATTTTCTGTAAAAAAAAACACAAATTTTGCATGCTATTAATATATGTAACAAAACATGCTTGCTCTCAATTGTGGTGTAATGTAACATCTGTATATACCATGTTTTATGCAATAAATTATTATTATTATTATTATTATTATTTAATTGACCGTTTAACTTGAACACTGAACATCATCAAACATCTATCAAAACAACGTCCCTTTTAAAACCAATGTTAAGATAGTATTATTATATAAGAAATCTTATTACAAATACTATTTTTATAAATAGCCTCAGTATATTAAAATTAAAACTATGTAAACATTAATTAACGCAATAGCTATGAACACTGAAAAAATAGTCAAAACAATATCTCTTTTTAGGCTTATGTTAAAATACCATTGGACACATTGCCATAAATGGCCTTAGTCACATTTGGATTGAATAATTAACTATGAATTTGTAATTATATCTTAAGGCTCTCTAAACATTTATTAACCCAAGAATACATACGTAGAAACAGTGATATGTTGAAAATCACATACATTGCTCCGATGTCTCATGCGTAAGTAGCAAACTCACTTGTGTTATGGAATAAGAAACAACGAATGGGCCACAAATACCCAGTCTCGAGACATGTAGAAAAAGTAGATTTACTCTTTAAGATTTTCCCCTTAGTCTATATGCCCCAAGGAATAATATCATCATAGATGCCCCAAGGAATAATACCCGTCCTAAATACAAATGTTAGGTTAGGTTGCGAGGTGTCTGGTAGTGCGATCGCCAATCTGCCTGCCAAGCGTGGCGATTACGGCACGCGAGAGGCCTATGTCCAGCAGTGGACTACTGCAAGCTGTTATGTGTGTACGTTATATAAGTGTAATGTATAAGTCGAAAGTAACATAAGCTTTTGTCGGTGCAGCATCTAAGTAAGTAAGCTTAGTTGTGTAACAGCCTTCGACTAAATGCTGCCCCCTGCGGCTCTTCTCGCGGTTTTGTAGTTAACGCGAAACCCTAATTATTGTTTCTAAAATAATGCTAGCCTTAGTCACACCTTAGAACATCAGCTACCGCCAGTGAAAGTCCCGTCAAAATCGGTCCAGACGTTTCAGATGTCTGTCCGTTTGTTCCGGCTAGTCTCTGAGACGGCTAGACCGATTTCAACGGGATATACACTGGCAGAAAGCTGATTTTTTGTGGCTTAACGTGAGCTAGTAGGCGATTTTTTATTTTAGAAACATATTCACATATATTCCTCCAATACAGAGGTAGACAGAATTCTAGACGATTAAATCCTTCCGACCCGCCTTTCACCGAAGATTTTGGGACAACGTGACAGGTAGCGGCGAGCTTATCGTCGTTTTTGCGTAGATTGTTAAAGAAATAAACAGTTAAAACATGTCAGTTTCCATTAATTATAAAAATATAACACAATATAACAAATTATTACTAAATTTCTTAGTTCGGAGAGGACATAGTTTTAATTCGAGTTTCAGCTCAATTTCAATATCGCATCGCATCGTTCGTGACTAGATCCAGGGCTCCCAATTGGACCTGGTGACGCCGAGGACGTGGGGGTCCGTGCAGTGGCGCAGCAGCTCGGATACCTGGCGAGGAACGTGCAAGTATCTTAACGTTTTAAAGTTTTTTTTTTGTTTTTGTACTTTGTTTATATATCAATTAGAATATTAATTATGTCATGGTTAGGAACTAGATATCAGTTACGTTATAAAGTGCTCTGATATATCCCGTTACATCTTTACGAGTATATTATCTTAACCGGTGTTAGGAGCTAGCCCAAACAGAATGAGCTAATCCTGCAAGTGATACTGATATCACAGAACGGGCTGTACCGATTTCAGTGATACTATTCATTTTGTTATAGTGCTACGAACGCGGTTAGTTTGAGTATATACATAAAAACAGCCTATGAAAGTCCATTTCAGGATTGATTCTACAGGCTTCTCGCGGTCATTCAGGCGGATTGGCGATCGCTTTGTCACCAGTTTGCTTATATTAATCTGGTGTTTTCGAGATAGGTAGGGTAGGTAGGGCCATCCCTCTGTCGCCTCTCGAGACACTCACGGACAGAGAGGATTCGTATGCACATGTAAATCATCAACCCCTAGCTTCGTCAGTTTGTGACCTGCTCCTCCACGCTGCAGCTGAACCCGTCCCGGGAGTGGGCGCTGCGCCCTCCCGCCGCGCGCCCCGCGCCGGGGCGGCAGCAGCCCGCCGCTCACCAGCCCCGGAACTGCGACAGCTGTCCAAGTGCACCGACGTACATAGAGTATTTAGCCTTCACAAGCCAATCCAAGAAAGTCACGATAGCAAATCTTTAATCTTAAAACTACTTGAAGTTGTTATAAGTTTAAATCCTAGAAACTCCTAACTCTGCCCTCACTGTACATATTATAAGTGGCTACTTATCTCTGTTTAAATAATGTTAATGTTGAAAGATACACGAAAACGCATAATAAGTATGAGAACGCGATATCTACTCTGGTGTGCATGAGATAAAGTTAGTAAAAATTAGTGTAATTTGTGTGTATGACAGGTCATATTCAATACTAAAATACTAAAAAGTATGAAACATCAAAATCTCAATATATTTAAACAGAAACATACATCTAGAGATGGTAGACCAATCGATAAATGTTGTCATTCCATAAATGACCTTTCAACTAACAAAGTGTAATTGCAATATCTCATGTGACATGTACTTCTTATCGTGATCATCGTCATCATAACAGTCTAACAGAAGTCTACTGCTGAACATACGCCTCTCCTAAGGATCGCCACATAGAAAGGTCCTGTGTCATTTGCACCCATCCCGCAATGTTCTGCAGGTCGTCGCAGCATCTTGCAGGAGACAGTCTAATACAGACAGTTGCATAATCATTGACTAAGAAAAATATATTAATTAATAATAATACAAAATTAAATAAGTAAAGAATTCATTAATTATTTTAAACAATTCATTAGTTAATTTTTAATATACTTAATATAATATACTTTATAGAAATATGTATATATATCAACAAAAATCAAATTGCTATATACTCTTTCAAGGTGTGTAAATATTTTTAAGAACTTCAAATGGGAACTTTATTTTCTTTTCTCCAATGTATGTACATATACAAGCAAATAAATAAATAAATACGTTAATATGACACCTAGGACTGAGGTGATCGTGCCCGACATAGGTCTAGGAAAAGAGTTAATATTGTATTTCCAACATTATAAAAATTTCTTTCGCCTGTTTTATCTCCGCTAGAGGTAGACTCTGTGTCGATAGACGAATTTAAATTCTTATTCCAATGAATAAATGCACACATACTGTTGTCAAGGGTCAGACAAATCAAAATCAAACTTAGACTTCAATAAATGTTTATGGATCCATACTAACAACATTAATTAAAATATGAAAACAAATGTAGTTTTTTAATTGTATGTTGCGTCTAACATCAAACATGGTTGCAGAATCGAATGCCCCCTGGCTAGTTTGTCAATACAACATCCCTTTTAAGCCAATGTTAAAATAATATTTTTACATTAGAAATATTATTAAAAGTACCATTTTTATAAATAGGCCGAATATTAATTTAAATTAAATGTTTCACTATTAATTTATACAATTATCTATTAAAACTTAGTAAACTATAATTGACCGTTCAACTTGAACACTGAACATCATCAAACATCTATCAAAACAACGTCCCTTTTAAAACCAATGTTAAGATAGTATTATTATATAAGAAATCTTATTACAAATACTGTTTTTTTAAAAATAGCCTCAGTATATTAAAATTAAATATTAAAAACAATGGATTTATACTTATGCCTTAAAACTATGTAAACATTAACTAACGCAATAGCTATGAACACTGAGAAATTAGTCAAAACAATATCTCTTTTTAGGCTTAGGCTTATGTTAAAATACCATTGGACACATGGCCATAAATGGCCTTAGTTACATTTGGATTAAATAATTATTTATGAATTTGTAATTATATCTTAAGGCTCTCTAAACATTAATTAACCCAACAATACATACGTAGAAACATACATTGATAGGTTGAAAATCACATACATTGCTCCGATGTCTCATGCGTAAGTAGCAAACTTACTTGTGTTATGGAATAAGAAACAACAAATGGGCTACAAATACCCAGTCCCGAGACATGTAGAAAAAGTAGATTTAGTCTTTAAGAATTTTCCCTTAGTCTATACCCATGGCATATTTAGGCACATAGATGCCCCAAGGAATAATACCCGTCCTAAGTACAAATGTTAGGTTAGGTTATGTTAGGTTAGGTTGCGAGGTGTCTGGTAGTACGATCGCCAATCTGCCTGCCAAGCGTGGCGATTACGGCACGCGAGAGGCCTATGTCCAGCAGTGGACTACTGCAAGCTGTTATGTGTGTACGTTATATAAGTGTAATGTATAAGACGAAAGTAACATTTGCAACTTAATAAAATAAAAAATTCGTTCATGCTGAACATTTCACACACACACACACACACACACACTTATGTCCCGCTGGCCCGAGTGGCTCCATGTCCCGCCATGTCGCGTGCGCGTGTGCCGCAGAAGCGCGAGGAGGGCTGGTGGGTGGTGGTGGGCGAGCCGAAGAGCAACAGCCTGCTGTCCATCGAGCGCGTGTCCCTGGCGCGCGCCGCGCGGACGCGGCTGGACTTCGTTTGCGGCGCGGGCAGCCGGCACACGCTCTACTTCATGTCGGACTCCTACCTGGGCGCGGACCAGGAGTACAAGTTCACGGTGGACGTGGACGACGCGCCCGCCACCGACGACAGCGATTCCGAATGATTCCGATTCTAATACATTTATTAGTTAGTTAGAGAATAAAGTGATTTTTTTTAGTAATTCTTTCTCCATAGAGTAACGCAACGATCGCTTCTACAACGATATCCCAGTGGTTTAGGTTACTGTTTGTGCCGAAAAAGATGATATTTACAGATCTTAAATGTTTGTTCAAGGTTGACGCTAAAGCTACTGAACGGATTTTGATCCTGTTTCCATTCTCTAATGTCTTGTTTTTCAACTTAGAAACTGACGCACGAATCTCAATGATTCCTGCATCGGTTTCTAAAAATTGAAAATTATTTGTTTGTGAATTGAAATCTATAGAACGGATTTAGATGCGGTTTTCAGTACTACACGTGGCTTTCTAGTCTTACTTAAGAAATACATATACATTTTGTCCCCTCAAAATCTGTTTATGGATGGCCAACGAGCCGCCCCGGCATCGCGCTACATATGTTTTCTGTCGTAGTAACGTAAATTGTATCGCTTCGTAGTCCTTTCAAAGTCACCACTTCTTAGAGGCTACTTTTTTGTTTTAGAAACATATTCACATATATTCCTCCAATACAGAGGTAGACAGAAGTCTAGACGATTAAATCCTTCCGACCCTCCTTTCACCGAAGATTTTGGGAAAACGTGACAGGTAGCGACGAGCTTATAGTTGTTTTTGCGTAGATAGTTAAAGAAATAAAACAGTTAAAACATGTCAGTTTCCATTAAACACAATACAAAATATAACACAATACAACAAATTATTACTAAATTTCTTAGTTCGGAAAGGACATAGTTTTAATTCGAGTTTCAGCTCAATTTCAATATCGCATCGCATCGTTCGTGACTAGATCCAGGGCTCCCAATTGGACCTGGTGACGCCGAGGAAGTGGAGGTCCGTGCAGTGGCGCAGCAGCTCGGATACCTGGCGAGGAACGTGCAAATATCTTAACGTTTTAAATGTTTATATATCATTTAGAATATTAATTATGTCATGGTTAGGAACTAGATATCAGTTACGTAATAAAGTGCTCTGATATATCCTGTCATTTATCATTCACATCTTTACGAGTATATTACATAACCGGTGTTAGGAGCTAGCCCGAACAAAATGAGCTAATCCTGCAAGTGATTTCAGTGATACTATTCATTTTGTTATAGTGCTACGAACGCGGTTAGTTTGAGTATATACATAAAAAGCAGCCTATGAAAGTCCATTTCAGGATTGATTCTACAGGCTTCTCGCGATCATTCAGGCGGATTTGCGATCGCTTCGTCACCAGTTTGCTTATATTAATCTGGTATTTTTCGAGATTGGTAGGGTAGGTAGGGCCATCCCTCTGTCGCCTCTCGAGACACTCACGGACAGAGAGGATTCGTATGCACATGTAAATCATCAACCCCTAGCTTCGAAGGCGGGGTCGCTAGCAACTAAGCTACGGGGTCAGTTTGTGACCTGCTCCTCCACGCTGCAGCTGCGCCCGTCCCGGGAGTGGGCGCTGCCCCCTTCCGCCGCGCGCCCCGCGCCGGGGCGGCAGCAGCCCGCCGCGCACCAGCCACCGGAACTGCGACAGCTGTCCAAGTGCACCGGCGTACATAGAGTATTTAGCCTTCACAAGCCAATCCAAGAAAGTCCCGATAGCCAATCTTTAATCTTAAAACCACTTGAAGTTGTTATAAGTTTAAATCCTACAAAACTCTAGCTCTGTCCTCACTGTACATATTATAAGTAGCTACTTATCTCTGTTTTAATAATGTTAATGTTGAAAGATACACGAAAACGCATAATAAGTATGAGAACGCGATATCTATATGTACACTGGTGTGCATGAGATAAAGATAGTAAAAATGAGTGTAATTTGCGTGTATGACAGGTCATATTCAATAATAAAATACTAAAAAGTATAACACATCAAAATCTCAATATATTTAAACAGAAACATACATCTAGAGATGGTAGACCAATCGATAAATGTTGTCATTCAATAAATGACCTTTCAACTAACAGAGTGTAATGGCAATATCTCATGTGACATGTACTTCTTATCATGATCATCGTCATCATAACAGTCTAACAGAAGTCTACTGCTGAACATACGCCTGTCCTAAGGATCGCCATATAGAAAGGTCCTGTGTCATTTGCACCCATCGACTTCCCGCAATGTTCTGCAGGTCGTCGCAACATCTTGCGGGAGACAGTCTAATACAGACAGTTGCATAATCATTGACTAAGAAAAATATATTAATTAATAATAATACAAAATTAAATAAGTAAAGAATTCATTAATTAATTTAAAGAATTCATTAGTTAATTTATAATATACTTAATACAATATACTTTATAGAAATATGTATATATATCAACAAAAATCAAATTGTTATATACTCTTTCAAGGTGTGTAAATATTTTTAAGAACTTCAAATGTGAATTTTATATTATTTTCTCCAATGTATGTACATATAAATAAATAAATAAATACGTTAATATGACACCTAGGACTGAGGTGATCGTGCCCGACATAGGTCTAGGAAAAGAGTTAATATTGTATTTCCAACATTATAAAAATTTCTTTCGCCTGTTTTATCTCCGCTAGAGATAGACTCTGTGTCGATAGACGAATTTAAATTCTTATTCCAATGAATAAATACACACATACTGTTGTCAAGGGTCAGACAAATCAAAATCAAACTTAGACTTATTCAAACTTAGACTTATTCCAATGAATAAATACACACATACTGTTGTCAAGGGTCAGACAAATCAAAATCAAACTTAGACTTCAATAAATGTTTATGGATCCATACTAACAACATTAATTAAAATATGAAAACAAATGTAGTTTTTTAATTGTATGTTGCGTCTAACATCAAACATGGTTGCAGCATCGAATGCCCCCTGGCTAGTTTGTCAATACAACATCCCTTTTAAGCCAATGTTAAAATAATATTATTACATTAGAAATATTATTAAAAGTATCATTTTTATAAATAGGCCGAATATTTATTTAAATTAAATGTTTCACTATTAATTTATATAATTATCTATTAAAACTTAGTAAACTTTAATTGACCGTTCAACTTGAACACTGAACATCATCAAACATCTATCAAAACAACGTCCCTTTTAAAACCAATGTTAAGATAGTATTATTATATAAGAAATCTTATTACAAATACTATTTTTATAAATAGCCTCAGTATATTAAAATTAAATATTAAAAACAATGGTTTTATAATTAACCCTTAAAACTATGTAAACATTAATTAACGCAATAGCTATGAACACTGAAAAATTAGTCAAAACAATATCTCTTTTTAGGCTTATTAAAATACCTTTAAATACGTTAAAATACCATTGGACACATTGCCATAAATGGCCTTAGTCACATTTGGATTGAATAATTAACTATGAATTTGTAATTATATCTTAAGGCTCTCTAAACATTAATTAACCCAACAATACATACGTAGAAACAGTGATATGTTGAAAATCACATACATTGCTCCGATGTCTCATGCGTAAGTAGCAAACTCACTTGTGTTATGGAATAAGAAACAACGAATGGGCCACAAATACCCAGTCCCGAGACATGTAGAAAAAGTAGATTTACTCTTTAAGATTTTCCCCTTAGTCTATATGCCCCAAGGAATAATATCATCATAGATGCCCCAAGGAATAATACCCGTCCTAAGTACAAATGTTAGGTTAGGTTGCGAGGTGTCTGGTAGTGCGATCGCCAATCTGTCTGCCAAGCGTGGCGATTACGGCACGCGAGAGGCCTATGTTCAGCAGTGGACTACTGCAAGCTGTTATTTGTGTACGTTATATAAGTGTAATGTATAAGTCGAAAGTAACATAAGCTTTTGTCGGTGCAGCATCTAAGTAAGTAAGCTTAGTTGTGTAACAGCCGTCGACTAAATGCTGCCCCCTGCGGCTCTTCTCGCGGTTTTGTAGTTAACGCGAAACCCTAGTTATTGTTTCTAAAATAATGCTAGCCTTAGTTACACCTTACAACATCAGCTACCGCCAGTGAAAGTCCCGTCAAAATCGGCCCAGACGTTTCAGATGTCTGTCCGTTTGTTCCGGCTAGTCTCTGAGACGGCTAGACCGATTTCAACGGGATGTACACTGGCAGAAAGCTGATTTTTTGTGGCTTAACGTGGGCTAGTAGGCAATTTTTTATTTTAGAAATATATTCACATATATTCCTCCAATACAGAGGTAGACAGAAGTCTAGACGATTAAATCCTTCCGACCCACCTTTCACCGAAGGTTTTGGGAAAACGTGATAGGTAGCGACGAGCTTATCGTTGTTTTTGCGTAGATTGTTAAAGAAATAAAACAGTAAAAACATGTCAGTTTCCATTTATTATAAAAATATAACACAATGCAACAAATTATAAGAAAATTTCTTAGTTCGGAAAGGACATAGTTTTAATTAGAGTTTCAGCTCCATTTCAATATCGCATCGCATCGTTCGTGACTAGATCCAGGGCTCCCAATTGGACCTGGTGACGCCGAGGACGTGGGGGTCCGTGCAGTGGCGCAGCAGCTCGGATACCTGGCTAAGAACGTGCAAATATCTTAACGTTTTAAATGTTTATATATCATTTAGAATATTAATTATGTCATGGTTAGGAACTAGATATCAGTTACGTAATAAAGTGCTCTGATATATCCTGTCATTTATCATTCACATCTTTACGAGTATATTATCATAACCGGTGTTAGGAGCTAGCCCGAACAAAATGAGCTAGTCCTGCAAGTGACAGTAAGTGATTTCAGTGATACTTTTCATTTTGTTATAGTGCTACGAACGCGGTTAGTTTGAGTATATACATAAAAACAGCCTATGAAAGTCCATTTCAGGATTGATTCTACAGGCTTCTCGCGGTCATTCAGGCGGATTGGCGATCGCTTCGTCACCAGTTTGCTTATATTAATCTGGTATTTTTCGAGATTGGTAGGGTAGGTAGGGCCATCCCTCTGTCGCCTCTCGAGACACTCACGGACAGAGAGGATTCGTATGCACATGTAAATCATCAACCCCTAGCTTCGAAGGCGGGGTCGCTAGCAACTAAGCTACGGGGTCAGTTTGTGACCTGCTCCTCCACGCTGCAGCTGCGCCCGTCCCGGGAGTGGGCGCTGCCCCCTTCCGCCGCGCGCCCCGCGCCGGGGCGGCAGCAGCCCGCCGCGCACCAGCCACCGGAACTGCGACAGCTGTCCAAGTGCACCGACGTACATAGAGTATTTAGCCTTCACAAGCCAATCCAAGAAAGTCCCGATAGCCAATCTTTAATCTTAAAACCACTTGAAGTTGTTATAAGTTTAAATCCTACAAACTCTGTCCTCACTGTACATATTATAAGTAGCTACTTATCTCTGTTTTAATAATGTTAATGTTGAAAGACACAAGAAAACGCATAGTAAGTATGAGAACGCGATATCTATATGTACACTGGTGTGCATGAGATAAAGATAGCAAAAATGAGTGTAATTTGCGTGTATGACAGGTCATATTCAATAATAAAATACTAAAAAGTATAAAACATCAAAATCTCAATATATTTAAACAGAAACATACATCTAGAGATGGTAGACCAATCGATAAATGTTGTCATTCAATAAATGACCTTTCAACTAACAGAGTGTAATTGCAATATCTCATGTGACATGTACTTCTTATCATGATCATCGTCATCATAACAGTCTAACAGAAGTCTACTGCTGAACATACGCCTCTCCTAAGGATCGCCACATAGAAAGGTCCTGTGTCATTTGCACCCATCGACTTCCCGCAATGTTCTGCAGGTCGTCGCAGCATCTTGCGGGAGACAGTCTAATACAGACAGTTGTATAATCATTGACTAAGAAAAATATATGAATTAATAATAATACAAAATTAAATAAGTAAAGAATGCATTAATTAATTTAAAGAATTCATTAGTTAATTTATAATATACTTAATATAATATACTTTATAGAAATATATATCAACAAAAATCAAATTGCTATATACTCTTTCAAGGTGTGAAAATATTTTTAAGAACTTCAAATGGGAACTTTATATTCTTTTCTCCAATGTATGTACATATAAATAAATACGTTAATATGACACCTAGGACTGAGGTGATCGTGCCCGACTAATGTCTAGGAAAAGAGTTAATATTGTATTTCCAACAATATAAATTTTTTTTTTTATCTCCGCTAGAGATAGACTCTGTGTCGATAGACGAATTTAAATTCTTATTCCAATGAATAAATACACACATACTGTTGTCAAGGGTCAGACAAATCAAAATCAAACTTAGACTTCAATAAATGTTTATGGATCCATACTAACAACATTAAGCTGCTGCTGCGAAGGTACCACAAACACTCAGATGTTTGAGGTACATTCGTTGTTTCTAATTCCATAGCACAAGTGCTTTAGCTGCTTGCTTCGGGATAAAAGCAATGTATGTGATGTTTTATCTGTCTATGTATATATTTATTATAAACTAATGGGCGTAATGAGAACCGCCTCTTCGATTTTATTCGTTTAGAATACCTCTTTTTTTTCAAAAACTTATGTACAATGTACATCGTTGGTTTGGACATAGACGGCGACGAGCTCACTACCTGTCACGTTATCCCAAAAAAATTACTCCGGTGGGAGGTGAGTCGAAAGGTCTCAATTGTCCAGATCACTGTCTACCCCTGTATTGGGAATGGCGTGTAGATATTTATTTATAAATCAGTTCGTACCGATGTAAACTGCAATCCACCTCGCTGTGAAACTCCTGCAAATCATACACCGTCATGCTCGCCAGCTCGCTGGCTATGACGTCACACAATTGGGTCACAGAGTGGTTGCGTGTTCTAATTATATATAATGTTCTAATAATGTTTGCATGTCTTTATTTTAAAAAAATATACAATGACGACCTGTGTGGACGAGTAGCATACACACAGGTTTATCTGGAGTCGTCAACTGAGGTCGCGGTTTCGATTCCCCGGACGGGTCAAATTAGTAAATACGTTACAATACGGTACGGGACAATGTAGCAATAGCTATACTTTGTATCGGTTCTGGGTGTTTAAGGATTGAATCACTCAACGCGGAACCATAAACCACTCAACGCGGAACCATAATTATGTTTCTAAAATAAAAGTAGCCTATGTTACTCCTTATAACATCAGCTAGCTGTCAATGAGTATCGCCAAAATTAATCCTGTCATTTCAGAGATTAGCCGGAACAAACAGACAGACAGGCAGACAAAACATGTAAAATGTAATTTTTGTGTATGTGCCGTATACATTCATATACATGTAGTAAAAAACGGTTATGACAATATTACAATCAGACACAATCAAATTTTATTATGTATAGATTTGTATAGATTATTCATGCAGCTGCTTTTACAGCGTCATAATATCGACTTTACGAGCTTTTAACTGTAAAGTTATTTATATAATTCATTTAAGTCACGATAGCCGAGTGTTTGGGTGGTCGGAATTTCGAGTCAAGAGATCCGAGTTCGATCCCCAGGTTTTTATAGAATAGGGAGGCAAACGAGCAGGTGGCTCTCGTGATGGTAAGTGATTACCGCCGCCCATGAACACCCGCGAGTGCCCCCGCCTCGAAACTCGCAACCCATAAGGGGGCCTTTACACCCCCTGATATGGATGACCCAAACGTCACGTCACGCCCCCACATTTGGGGCGACGGTTACCTGCACTCACCAGACGAAACGCAGAAGTTTGATAGAAAATGAAAATGAAAATGAAAATGAAAATGAAAATGAAAATGTCTTTATTTCTTTATCTTAACCATACAAATATAGGTTAGTGTTTGGCGACTCCTTTAGGCATAACATTACCTGTAGTAGGAGACTCCGCTCTTCCATAAAATAAACATTATTATATGATTAAACAAAGAAAAACAAAATTTATTTCAAGGTTTAAGTACAACTTATAGTTAAATTTATCTTATATAATTAAATTTATATTATAATTAAAATTAGTCTTAAGTCTTATTTATTTTCTGTGTACTCATTCTTACGTATGAATTCTTGTGTCATGTGTGTGTGCGTGTGTGAGTGTGTGTATGTATGTTATACGCTTCTAGCCATTTATAAAGTTAATAATTAAAATATAATTACATCTTTACTATTTTTCCATTCAACTGTTGGACTTATTTCACAAAAACTCTCAAAAAGTCTTATACAACAGAGACTCGGTCTCATTGTAACTTTTGTCTTTTAGCCAGGTAAGCAATGTTTGTTTACAATTGAAGTAATTGAGGGAGTGAATATTAATTTGTAAATTTATTTTATTATATAGGTAGCCAGACTGTTTCATATACTGTCTACTTGCATAAGTAGACCTTATTTGCACTGCCGGTACTACAGAGCCTTTTCATCGCTTATTTATTACGCTAGGGTCATACTTAAGATGTTTATGTATTTTTAGCACTGTATGAAGTATACATAATTTTCTTATACTGAAAAGACCACATAAAGAGTAAAGGCGTTCAGAGGGAAACTTATATGATTTAAAATACATTACTTTCAGAAGGGATCTTTGTGCTTTCTCTAGTTCAAATAATTTAGTTTTTGCTGCTCCACCCCAGACTGGTATACAGTAAGTTAAGGCACCTTGGGCTAGAGATACGTAAATTTGCTTAAGGAGTTCCTTCGTTGCAATATGTCTCAGTGTTTTAAATAACCATATAAGTTTCCTTAATCTGTTAATTGTTTGGTCCAATTGTAAAAAAATCACGGGGCCGCAACGCGCTTACTGCGTGAAACAGTTTTATTTAAACGACTTTTCGCTCATTACTGTGAGACGCTTATTTCGCGTTGAATATGGTTTACACGACTTAAGTCAGTGTCCAAGTGCTCCTTTAATAAAGAAATGGGTGAAGAAGTTCGAAGAGACGGGATCTACACTAAATGTGAAACAAACCGGCGGCCCACGGACTTCTCGGAGCGAAGAGAACTTGCAGCAAGTTTCCACTTCTGTTCGACGTGATCCATATTTATAGACACGCAAACGTTCGGCTGAATTAGGATTATCCCGCACATCTTTAGACCGTATTTTGAAATTAGATTTGAAATTAAATCCATATAACATCCAGCTAGTGCAAGAACTAAACCCTAATGATTTAAATTTGCGTAAGTCATATGCCGAAACAATGTTTCAGTAGTTTTCACAACATCTTATTTTCTGACGAAGCCCATTTCCACCTAAATGGACATGTAATCAAACAGAATTGCAGGTATTGGAGCAGCGAAAATCCTAAAGCTTCGCTCTCCTAAGGTAGCTGTATGGGCTGCAATTTCAGCAAAAGGAATCATCGGACCTTACTTTTTTGAAGATTCTCGAGGCCGTTCAGTTACTGTTAATTCTGCCGAGTATGTGAAAATGTTACGGGAGTTCTTAACACCGATGCTACTGGAATTTGCTGGCTACAATCGTAACACATGGTTTCAACAAGATGGAGCCACGTGTCACACATCGAACGAGTCCTTGCCGGTGGTCAAAGACATGTTTCCGGAAAAGCTGATATCCAGACGGGGTCACATCCCATGACCACCCGGAAGTCCAGATCTACAAATTTCATTATCTGTACTATTTAACTTTGATTCCATTGTAGCTTATGAAAGCCCCGAGAGTTCTTAATGTCTTATTATGTCTAGAATTTCTTTTTAAAAGAAATCTAATTAAAATATTTACTGACACCACGTGACCGCCATGATAGCCGAGTGGTTGGAATTTCGAGTCAAGAGACCCGAGTTCGGTCCCCAGGTGGCAGGCTTGTACCAATGGGTTTTTCAAAAACCTATTTACGATTTATATCGTTTGCTTGGACATAAAGACGGCGACGGGCTCACCACCTGTCACGTTGGCCCGAAAATATCTTCGGTGGAAGGTGGGTCAAAGGGACAATTGTCTAGACTAGACCTCTGTCTACCTCTGTATTGGGAATTGCGTGAAGATATTTATATTTATTTTATTTATTCATTACTTTCTTCAGTACATTTCTTCATTATTCATAGCAGCAACCTGGCTTCACTTGGTACCACACCATAAAAAATGTGTTTTTTTTTTTTTCTGTCGTAGTAATAATAATAAATATCTTCACGCAATTCCCAATACAGGGGTAGACAGAGGTCTAGTCTAGATAATAAAGTCCCTTCGACCCACCTTCCATCGAAGACATTTTTTGGGATAACGTGACAGGTGATGAGCCCTTTGCCGTCTTTATGTCCAAGCCAACGATTTAATTCGTACATAGGTTTTTAGAAAAACCCATTGGTACGAACCTGCCACCTGGGGATTGAACTCGGTCTTTTGACTCGAAATTCCGACCACCCAACCAATCGGCTGTCGTAACTTTAGGAGTAATAATAATCTCGAAATAAATTTAAAACAATAACGTGATTGAATTCATTCCATTTCATGCTTCTTTCAAAATTTCTAGGAATGAGTTGAACGTTCCAATGCTATCTCTAATCATTTAATGTTTGAAACTGTATTTTCGTTATTTTAAAAAAATACAAAAGATAGAATATCTATGTAGTTTCTTCCACCTGTTTCTTTTCTATTAGAGAAGCCTAATTATAAAAGTGAGATAGGTTTATAGTTTAATCAATCGATGGATGTAATATTGGTAAATTGTATCGATGAGTAAATAATTTTTTATATGCCGTTAATTATGTACCTTCAGTAACAACATGATAATCATAAAAGGAAAGGGACATTCATATTTAAAAAGTGGGATGAATATATTTTTATGTAAATATTTGTTTATGCATGTATACGGTAGCATGTAATAGCGTTGGCTAGGACATAAGACTTTCACAAATAAGCACCGGCAAAAGGTGCGTCGAAACTATTGTAATGACTCGAACTCTGTCTAACCCAGCATTCCTAATACTTCGTAAAGATAATATAATTATAAGCCTCATGTATCGAGAGCTACTGGTCGAAAGAAGTGATTGTAGAAAATCAATCATATGAAATAAATAAATAACTTCACGCTATTCCCAATACAGGGGTAGACAGAGGTCTATTCTAGACAATTAAGTCCCGTCGACCCACTTTCCACCGAAGACATTTTTTGGGATAACGTGGTGGTGAGCCCGCCGCCGTCTTTATGTCAAAGCCAACGATGTGAATCGTACATAGGTTTTGAAAACACATTGGTACGCGCCTGCCACCTGAGAAATGCCACATGAGAAAAGCCTTTATCCTGTAGTCGACATTTTCTGTTTCAATAACTCTTATACTATAACCTCGAAGTAAATTGGAATTCTGAAATCTATATTCATTAGAAGTAAAGAAACGAAAAAAAAAACTTCTGCATTAAAACTATTACTTTCGAAAAATAGAATTCAGTGGGATTTATATTTAATACTATTTTACAATAATTTTCAGTTTGGAATAGAAGAAAAATTCTATGAAGCATTTATAATAATTCAACGAACTGAGATTTATTATTTAGTTGGACCGCGCAACAGAAACTTACAATCGTGCGCAGGTCTTTGTGCGGCACGGCGGCATTATGGTTGAAGTCAGAAAAGGTATTCAAGACATACGACGAGCTCAAGACGACTATACAAAAGGAGTTTCCCGATGTAATCAACAGTAAAGAAATGCATGAGCTGATGGCAAATAGAATGAAGCGTAAGGACGAAAGCTACTATCAGTATATGCTTGCGATGAGAGAATTGGGGAAAAGCGAGATTTCCCGATTATGTTGCTATCCAGTACATAGTGGATGTAATCGACTGCGCTCAGGCGAAATTATTTTATATGGCGTAACGACGTACACTATGCTCAAAGAGAAATTAGTAATTTAGAATTCAAGATGGTAAACGATGCGAAGAAAGAAGCGGGAACCGAAACAGCTGTAAGAAAGAAAACAGAAAAATCCATTCGACGTTGTTACAACTGCGGCGAAAACAGTCATATCTCGACACATTGTCCGAACGGTCTCAAGTGTTTTCGCTGTAATCAGTACGGCCATATTGGATCACGATGCACTTGCACACAGGCGGCGCGAGCACGGAACGCAGCGCTAGCGCTCCTCACAAGTCGGTAAACAGTCCGCGCCGAACGCAGCGCAAGATCGTGCGGTTGGCAGTAGTGGATCTCAGTCGGCAAAACTGCGCTCAGCTAACTTCAGGGTGGGTGCGACAAGTGACAGCAGTTGTGACAGCCAGACGTCAAAAGGTGGAAACGAGGCTATGCAGGTGGAAAATAACGTAAACAAAACAAGAAATCTCTCAACGAAGCCGATGATTAGTGTCAAGATTAAGGAATTAACAGTGAACGCTTTAATTGAATCCGGCAGCGAGTTCAATTTCATGACGGACGAGCGTTTCATTACCGTTGGAACAGAAAAATACGAAGATAACTTATGTTTGACGGGACTCGGACGTACGATGGTGAATTCATTAGGAAAGATGTTCTTGGACATTACAATCGACGGAAAAAACTATCAAAACGTGTTATTTCATATAGTGAACAAAGATGTTATTATGTCTTTTGATATGATTTTAGGCCTAGAATTACTACGAAAAATAACCATGATAATGAATGGGTACAAAGTGAAGTTTTTGTCTGAAAGTGATGAATGGATGCCTAAGTTGTGTTGTTTTTCAGATCCCACTTTGGAAGTTGAGCATATTTCTGATTATTCCATAAGGGAAAAAGTTTTGCAGTGTATTGAAGGTTATAATCTAATCCAATTGAAAGATGCACCTTTTGAGCTGAAGATTGTTCTTAAAGATGACGTGCCTGTCGCCCAGAGACCAAGATGTTTGTCCTTGGCAGAGCAGAGAATAGTTGAAGAGCAGGTAAAGGAATGGATGGATGATGGTGCAGTACAAGTAAGTTTTTCAGAATATTCAAGTCCTTTGGTATTAGTGAGAAAAAAAGATGGTTCAGTTAGGGTTTGTGTGGATTATAGACTGCTAAACAAAAAATTCTTAAAGATGAATTTCCATTACCAGTAATCGACAATATGATAGATAAGCTGTGTGAAGCCAAAATATTTAGTGTTTTGAATTTTAAAGAATGGTTTCTTTCATCTCAAGGTGGCTAAGGAATCTATCCTGTATACATCATTTGTGACACACCATGGCCAATTCGAGTTCCTTCGAGCTCCTTTCAGTTTGTCCATCTGCTCAAAGTATTTTATGCAATTCATAAGCATTATCTTCAGGGATTTGATTTCGCAAGGCATTATGATGATTTTCATTGACAATATCTTAATTACAGCAGAAAGTGAAGAACAAGCAGTGGAACGACTTCAGCTTGTGTTGAAAGTGGCTTCAGGATATGGGCTAAAGATAAATTGGAAGAAGGCCGACCTGATCAAACTGGAAATTGAATACTAAAGCCACGTGATAAGGAATGGGGAAAGACAAATGATGCTCAATTAAGGTATTCAAGCTATGAACTGGAGGCAACCAATATTATTGAAGGTATAAAGAAGTTCAGGCAGTATTTGTATGTAATACATTTTAAAATTGTCACAGATTGTAAGGCATTTGAAGTGACGTTGAAAAAGAAGGATATTTCTGCTAAGATAGCCTGCTGGGTATTATTCCTCAATGAATATGACCTCGAAATAGAGCATCGTTCTGGAACAAAAATGAGGTGTGTCGATGCTTTGAGCCGTTATCCCTTTGTGGCAGTTACTACACTACATGATCAAGTAAAGCAAGCGCAAGATCAGGACGAGGGGCTCTCAGCTATAAAAGAAGTTTTGAAGGAAAATACGTACTAAGATTACTGGGATGAAAATGATATATTGTACAAAGGAGATAAGAAATTACTGGTTATACCTAAGACTATGGAGAAAGAAGTATTGAAGAAGGTGCAAGCAATGGACATTTTTCTAAGAAGAAGATGAAAGAAGCTATTGAAAGAGATTATCACATAACAGAATTAGATAAGAAAATTTAAGATTTTATAGTGACATGCATTCCATGCCTGTTAGCTACGAAGAAAGAAGGGAAGCAAGAAGGATTTCTGCATCCAATTGAGAAGAACAGTATTCCCTTGGATACCATTCATTTGGATCATGTTGGACCTTTGACGCAAACTAGTAAACAGTATAACCATATACTGACAGTGGTGGGCGCTTTCGCTAAATTTGTTTGGCTGTTTCCAACAAGAAGCACCTCAAGCCGAGAGACTCTAAATAAATTGGAGATCCATCAGCAAACCTTCGGAAACCCTCGACGAATAATCACTGACAAAGGCACTGCATTCACTAGTCATGGGTTTCAAGATTACTGTAAGGAGGGGAAGATTCTACATGTGACTTTTACGACGGGTGTTCCATGAGGCAATGGACAAGTCGAGAGAATACACAGAATATTAATTCCATTACTTACGAAGTTGTGTATAGAGAACTCTGGCCTTTGGTACAAACACATTAGTCGAGTGCAAAGAGCCATTAATAGTACCTTTCAAAGAAGCACCAACTATTGTACACCTTGTGAACTACTTTTAGGTGCAAAAATGCGAGTAAAAGAAGACATGAAGATACAAGAGTTACTACAGAAAGAGTACATACAAGTGTTCAATGAAAATAGAGAGGATCTCAGAAAACAGGCCAAAGAACAGATTCTCAGAGTTCAAGAAGAGAATGCAAAAAGCTTTAATAGAAAAAGAAAAGGACATTCACAATACAAAGTTGGAGACATTGTGTCTATAAAACTTACACAATTTGGTTCAGGACTTAAACTAAAACCTAAATATCTAGTACCTTACAAGGTGATAATCGCTAACCAAACCAAATGGAATGATTGCTATGATCTGCAAAAAAAATGATAGTGCTACTGAGGGGCCTATAAGAACATCTAGCTCAGCAGATTGTATGAAGTGTTGGCCAACAGAAGGTGAAGAGAGTTCTTAATGCAAGAAACTTGCTAAGTATAATTTGGTGAAGAATGATAGATGATGAATGCATTGTTTCATTTAAATTTTTATTATTTTTTCTTCTATGCTATATGTTTATCTTGTATGTTACTTTGTTATCATGGTTTTAACTGGAGTAAATAGGTAATGTATTTAAAGTGTAAAAATAAAAGGCATAACTAAATACTGAGTATAGAAATTTGTAACTAACTTCGAAAATGTTTTGTTTCTTTAAGATGTTTTCTTTCTGTTTTTAAGATTGTTTTTTCTTTTGTTTTTAAGATGGCTTATGTTTTTTTTTTTTTTTTTTTTTTTTAATAATTAAGAAAATGTTTGTAAAGTATGACTGAAGGAATGTGGAATGTGTGTGTGATGTATTGTACTGAAAGACTTGAAACATCATGAATGCTGAGGAATGCCTGAGGACAGTCATTGTATCAAGACGGCCGAATGTGGGAAACGGAATGTAAGTTGGGAACTGAATGCAGGGATGAGTGAGAGTGATGAAAGGGAAGGAATGACGGAGTGATGGTAAGTGATTACCGCTGCCCATGAACTGCCTCCCTTAGAGTGCCCCCCTTCCCCAGAATTAGGGGAGGGAGGTGTGTGGGCCACCGGTTACCTGCACTCACCAGACGAAACGCAGAAGTTTGTTAGACTTCTACTTCACGCCGGTATTCTGCGAGGTCGCGGTACCTCCCCGGTCGAGCCGGTCCATTCATGCAACAACAAAAGCTGATGCGTGGCTTTACCATTGTTAAAAGTGCGGATCGAAATAATTAAATTTTCTAGATCTCTGACTATTTCCTTGAAGGAAAATGTGTGTAGTTATAAAAAAAAACTTTTATCAAGTTAGATTAGAATGTATAGAATTTTAATCACCGTTCATTGTTATCTAGAGAGCTTCGCTAATATTCTATCTCGTTCCAAGATTAATCTGGGTTCTTTCAGTTTAAGTTAATTCATTTAGTTAGTCCGCCTCAATCTTTTCTAAAGAGATGTAATTAAGAAAATACGGAGACAATGTTACAGTGTGTTTAATGTGTTTAATCAGCCATTAATTAGAAATGGAGTATTAATTTCCTATATTAGATTTGACATTATTTTTTTAAATTATCTTGCAATTTACCATACTGGGGTAGACAGAGGTCTAGACAGTTATGTCCTTTTGTCCCACCTTTCACCTAATACAATTTGGGACAGTGCGACAGGTGGAGAACCTGTCGCCGTCTTAATTTCCACGCCAACGATGTTAATCCTACATAAGTTTTGAAAAAACTAATTGGTACGAGCCTACCACCTGGAGATCGAACTCTTGACTCGAATTCAGACGTTATCACACCTCCGCTATTAGGACTTTTCTAACTTTTTAACATATTTTAATTTTTTAAATTTTAATCAACAGTCTTGTATTGCATTGTAAAGGGAAAAAGCCTTAAAATGCAATTGGCTGCCGGCAGATTATAGGTTAATCATCTTGAAAAGTACCAGATCAAATTCAGCAGACCGGCGACGGATAGTAGTCATGTCTCAGGGCAGGTTATATTGTTAATTTATTTAAAACTAGCTACGCCCTGAAGCTTAAAAATAGCTTTATTATGTAACTACCGGATACATTTACTTTTATACACATTTCGTGAAAAGCTTTAATTTGGTATAACAAACAGACACTTCAATTTTATGTAAATGTATAGATTTTAACAATAAGTCAGAAGGTCACGTCACGTGCAGCCAGTGCAACCGATTTCAATTACTCGATATCCGCAATCAGGCACATTCTGCTTCGCTTTATTTTCATCCGACCGATTGCGCTACGTGGACATTTTGATATTTAAATTTTTTCAAGCTGATAAATCACTTTATTTCAATTTGATTTTGCTTTCATAAAAGCAATCGGTATGTTTTGAATGTACAGCGGAAAATAATATAACCATTCAGTAATGGGTATTAGAATTTTTTCACCTTTACGCATTTCACCTGAACTGGGTGGGCCTGTCGCGGTCTTAGTGTGCAAAGGAATGGTACGATATACGTCGATAAATATTTATATAATCATTTGTCACACAAATATTTACCCTTAGCTTGGAGATATTTTATTATACTCATTATATTGTATTCGAGCTATTAAACTTTTCGATTATTAAATACATACATACATATCGGGCTGGTCAAGACCACTGCAGGACATTGGCCTCTCCCTCAGGGAGGATTTGCTATAATCGCCAGGCTTGGCAAGCGGATTGGCGATCGCAGTACCAGACCACTCGCACCTCGGACGCTACTGCACATACTCGGTCTGATATTTTTAGAGATGGTTGTCCCGCAATCCATCGGTTGCTACAGCGATATTCAAGGCTGTATCCCTTAGTCGGCTGTTACAATATCCACGGGAAGAAAGGGAGTGGCAATATTCTTACGCCATTACCACACGGATTATATTATTATCAGAATATTATTTGAAAATGAACTGAATGAATAGTTCTGAACAATTTCTAACTCTTTTTATACGTATCTCTTTGTTTTACGCGCCGTTACCATCGTCGCGTAACATACTCGTATGTTACTTGCCCCTAACCCTAAACAAACAGAAACATTGAATGTTTCCAAAATGCTTTATGATTTTCCTCAAACTTCGACATGAAAAGTTTTTTGTTTACGCCAAAATTACGTTGGGATTTTCGTCGTAAAAATCGTGTTGTTATTACTTTTACGATTCTCTGGAAAGTGAGATTTTTCTTCTTTCTTTTTAATTGAAAGGTAGGTAGGAAAAAAGTTATACATATGATGTTAAGTTATTGACACTGATTCATTAAGACAGTTTATGAAGCCTGCACTTAGGCTAATAAATGCCTTCAATAGTGAAAATTTATTTCTTTATTGATAGCGTAACGGCTTCTAGAAGTGGCACACCAATTTTGAAGATGTCCCTAGCTCTGAGTTCTTGAGTTCAATACCCGGACAGATCAAAGTAGAAAACCACTTTCCTATAGTGTCTCAGGTCTGGGTGTATGTGGTGCCTTCGTTGTTTCTGACTCCACGACACAAGTGTTTTGGCTTCTTAATTTGAGTTCAGAGTTTAGACATGATGTTGTCAAATCGTTTTCCCCATGGGTGTCGTTGGAGGTGACAAAGGAAAAAGCTTTGTAAATAGCTACAACTGCTGACAGATGGTGGCATATCCACCCCGAAAATTAGTATACTAGAATTCAGTACACCGGTGATGGCCCATAGGGTCTAAGATGTAAGGCGTCTGGTACAGCGCTCGTCAATCCGCTTACCTAGCGTGAATATCATAGCAATCCCTTCCTAGCAAGGTTTCCTATCAATTGTAACACCAGAAAAACTAGGGATTGAAAAAAGAAGAAAATATGCAATTTTAATGATTTTTAAAGCATATTTATACTGAATTTTTATGATATTAAAGAGAAAAAAGTTAACATTTGAACTGACACGGACGGGATTCGAACCCGCGACCTTCGCCGATCTGTGGCGACGCTCTTACCTCCCAGCCACCGTGTCTTACACGCATCAGTTGAAATTTTAACTCTGTATTCTCTTATATTACTTATGCCTTGTTTATTGGCATATTTAAAAAAGTTAAAGTTTTAACTTTGTATCTCTTTAATTAATTAACATAAAAGTTCAGCATAAATGTGCTTTAAAAATCAATAAAATTGCATATTAAAAATTAAAGTAGGCGATATCGTATTGATAATTCCTAACTGAAAAGTCAGGATTATCAAATTGTCACTTGCAAAAGGGATAACAGATGGCGCCTATGCTAATAAACAAGGCATAAGTAACATAAGAGAATACAGAGTTTAAATTTCAACTGATGCGTGTAAGACACGGTGAATCGAAGGTAAGAGCGTCGCCACGAAACGGCGAAGATCGCGGGTTCGAATTCCGTCCGTGTCCGATGAAATTTTAACTTTTTTCTGTTTAATTTATTAAGAAAGATAGAAAATAAATAAATATAGAATAAATAGATAGGATAACAAATATCGAGAAGGAGGTTGAAGAACAGGAAAAGCTCTGGTGAAAATGGTGGCAATCTTTTGGGGAGGCCTATATTTAGCAAAATAATAGTCACTATAGCTGAGAGGTTGCGTGATCGATTTTCGAGTCAAGAGACCCGAGTCGATCTCCAGTTCATACTGATCATGGTCATGGTACTCATCAAAATTTATGTACGATTTTATCGTTTACATAAAGATGGCGACAGGCTCAGCATTGGTCACGTTGTCCCAAAAATGTCTTCGGTGGAAGGTGGGACGAAAGGACTTAATTGTCTGGACGTCTATCTGCCCCAATATTGAAAATAGCGTGTAGATATTTTTTTTGTTATTGTACATTATCCAAGTAATATTGTAAAAGCCGAAGTTTGTATTAAGGCGTTGTTATGAAATTCCGCCCAGATGGCTACAGTCTCACTACCTGTATTGGTGTTCCTAAGTTCCGGTGACATTACAAAAATCAAAAAAAAGAATTGGATTCGCAGGTCACCAATATTTTTTTTCAAAAGTAATTTTCTGAGGTCTGGCCGTTTTGCCTTGTTGTTTCCGATTCCTTAACACAAGTGCTTAAACTGCTTACTTTGGAATCAGAGGAACATATGTTGTCATTATGTATGTGTGGATTTATTTAATTTATTTACTCTGGCTACCCTGTCAGCTATGGGATGAGGGAAGGGCGCATGAACATATTTATTCATTTATTATTATTTACTAACTTCACTGTTTACTTTAGTTTTTTTTACTGATACGCAATTTTTCATTGATTTTAAAGCATGTGATTTATACCGCAGTGGTCGCGGGTTCGAATCCCGCTCGTGTCAGTTGAAATTTTAAAATCATTTTTTTCTTTAATTTAATAACATAAAGTTAAGTAGAAATTATATGCTCTAAACTTGCTTATAAAATTGCTGTGTAATAATGTGTAACAACCATATGGAGGTGATACAAACATATGGAGGGAAATTAACTGCAATTTTTGAGTGACGAGTTACGAGCTTTCGATTTTAACGTTTTATTTTATTTAATTGACACTTATTATAAAACATTTATCACATTTTTTTTAAATAAATAAATAAATATGGATAACATCACTGGTACAACATACATTGCACTGATCCCGAGGTAAGTACCTTAAGCACTTGTGGTATAAAATCGGAAACAACGAAGGTACGATAAACACTAAGACCCGTGAAAATGTAGAAAAAAGATTTTTCTACATTGAGCCGACCGGGAATCGAACCCGGATGCTTACGCATCATCACGCATTTCCCAAAACAAGGGAAGCCAATGCGACAACTTAGTCCTTTACACAAATACTTCAGCTTAGTTTCAAGCCGGATATTATTTTTGTTTAAAGGTGACTGGTGATGAGCCTGTAGTACTAAAGTTTTTGGAAAAACTGCGATACTTCTTACTGGGGATCGAACTAGTCTTTGGACTAGGATTCCGATGATCCAACTACTCAGTAATCGAGAATTATTTAATTTACATTTTTTTTAATTTTACAAAGAATTTGTTTTACTAGGTTAGATTCCATATAAAGATATCAGAAAGTATTATTATTCAATAACTTTGCCTCTGTTCGAACTGAACTTTGATGTCTACAAATGGGAGTACGTAGCGGCAATAAAACATCACGTCCGGCTGCGTGTCCGACAAACAACAAAACATTACAGCTATTGTTTCCTTTCCCGGAAGACACAGATCCTTTAAAGGATAACAAGAATACTTACACTTTATAGACTTAGTTAGAAACATGAACAATAACTTATTTATTTATCTTCACGCATGACACATCTTGTCGTGAGGCGTGACTATGTACCACCACCTTTTCTTCCCGTGGGTGTCGTAAGAGGCGACTAAGGGAAAAGCTTAGAAATGTCATCCTTCTTCTTCTTTACAGCCTATAAAGAGTTGCTGCTGAATATAGCCTTCTGTCAAAGATTACTTCAAAATCACATTGTCAATCGATAAATGGCGGGACGAACGTCTCGAAATATACCAGGCTAAAACACTATATACAGCATAACGGCCATCAGTGACCAAGCCAACGATATCTGAGTTCGATCCTACGGCCGGCACTATCAACATTTTAAAGTGATTTTAAGTCTACTGTAATTATTATTTTTGTCAAATTCCATTTAAATCCGTTGTTTTAAGAAATATATATCCATACCGAAAAATTTGTATGGACGTAGCGTGAATCCGGATGAAAGAGGAAGTCTTTCAACCTGCGAAAACTGCTAACTGCTTGAGTTATAATTTAAAAAAATGGTTTAACTCTAGTACAATAATTTTAATTCTTTTGTATTGCATTGTCAAAAATATTATAAAACTAAAACAAAAAAAATAACTTCACGCCATTCCCAATATTGGGGTACACAGAAATCTGCACAATTAAATCCACCAAAAACAAACATATGAAAAATTATACAAAATATTACGCAAAAAAGTAATATGAAACCAAGATAACATAACCCATGCGTTTATTAAATATCTATGAAAACTTACAGGATCTTTTGTAACACGATGTGACCGTGAATGAGCATAATACTCACAGGTTGCGTCTGTGTCAAGTGCAACTTGACAATGTATCACAGCTTCTTGGAGGGTTGCCGGGAGTACAAGACGCCGGGGTGTCTGGCAACCTTGACACTTACATACGGCTAGCAAACGTTCTCCAGTTTTGGCAGCAAATTTAAAATAAAAGTGTTATTGTTTTATAAATATATATATTAGTTTTTTATCATCACAAAATTATTAATATGAAAGAAACGAAAGAGTTTTGTAAGGATCGCGACATTTGGTTATATGTTCCCTGGCTATCCCATCAGGGATTGTTTATGAAGAAAAGTCAGTATATTCAGAGTATTCACAAAAATGTTATTCTCTTCCTCTATGACGGGAATAACGAAAGTGGACGAAGCGAAACAAGTATTTAAGGATCGTAGCAACTAGAAAGAAGTGGTATTTGCCTACACCTACGGGAAAGAGGCGTGATTGTATGATGATGATGACAAAAAAGTTTTCACGTCACTATAAATAAATAAATATCTTCACGCAATTCCCAATACAGGGGTAGACAGAGGTCGAGTCTAGACAATTGAGTCCCTTCGACCCACCTTCTACCGAAGATATTTTCGGGACAAAGTGACAGGTGGTGAGCCCGTCGCCGTCTTTATGTCCAAGCCTTTACTATAGCCTTTACTAAAGGTTGTATGGAAGAAATCGCTTTTAGCGATAAGACCGCCATTTGTGTCACCACAGTCTTACAAAATTTAATATTGTATATTTTCTGTGTTGGTGTGCAATAAAGAGTATTCTATCTATCTATCTATCTATAACTACATCGGTGATGTTATCTAGTTATTTCAAGTATTCAAAAAACGTAAACGGAAAAGAAAAACTAAAAGGGAACATTTCAAACCCACCATATTATATTTTTAAAAATCAATTTACAATACATATTAGACAATAGATGACACAACAAAATCTGTAATGAAACATAATAACAAAAAGTCACGATAGCCGAGTGGTGAGGTGGTCGGATTTTCGAGACCCGAATTCGATCCCCAAGTGGCAAGCTCGTACCAATGGGTTTTTTAAAAACTTATGTACGAATTATATCGTTGCCTAAAGACGGCTACGGGCTCACCACCTGTCACGTTGTCCCGAAAATATCTCCGGTGAAAGGCGGGTCGAAGGGACTTAATTGTCTTGACTCGACCTCTGTCTACCCCTGTATTGGGAATTGCGTGAAGATATTTATTTATAAACATAATAACATATGGCAGTATCACTGTTTTAAACTACACTCTTTTAATAATAAAAACAATATACTGTTCTTTCTTTTTTGTCATTTAATACTTATTTCCCCTCCTGTTCTCGCTTACCCTAAAATATTGCCACAAATAAAGATCCTACCACCGCCATTGACTGCCCGCAATACTGTGCAGGTCATCCCAAAATCATTTTACTACTATTTATAAATATTTTTTAGTCAATTGTGTTTTTGAGGGTTATCAATTACCGCCGCCCATGCTCACCTGCAATACCACAGGCATAGCAGATGAGTTGCCTGCCTTTGAGGAAGGTATAGGCTCTTTTCTTGAAGGTCTCTAAGTTGTATTGGTCCCGAAAAACCGTTGACGATAGAACATTCCATAAAGTTCAAGTGAGTCGCAGAAAATTCCGCGAAAAACGCATTGTGGTGGAATGCCAAGCATCAAGATGGTGGTGATGGAATTTTGGACTATGCTGTAAGGTACCATGGTGAAAATCAGCGGATGGAATTAATCCGAACAATTCCTCGGAGCACTCCCCGTAGTACATGTTGTAAAAAATGCAAAGAGATGCAACATCTCTTCGCAAAGCCTTCTCTCTCTTCTCTTTATTTATAGTGACGTGAAAACTTTTTTGTCATCATCATCATACAATCACGCCTCTTTCCCGTAGGTATAGGCAAATACCACTTCTTTCTACTTGCTACGATCCTTAAATACTTGTTTCGCTTCGTCCACTTTCGTTATTCCCGTCATAGAGGAAGAGAATAACATTTTTGTGAATACTCTAAATATACTGACTTTTCTTCATAAACAATCCCTGATGGGATAGCCAGGGAACATATAACCAAATGTCGCGATCCTTACAAAACTCTTTCGTTTCTTTCATATTAATAATTTTGTGATGAAAAAAAACTAATATATATTTATAAAACAATAACACTTTTATTTTAAATTTGCTGCCAAAACTGGAGAACGTTTGCTAGCCGTGTGCAAGTGTCAAGGTTGCCAGACACCCCGGCGTCTTGTATTCTCGGCAACCCTCCAAAAAGCTGTGATACATTGTCAAGTTGCCCTTGACACAGACGCAATCTGTGAGTATTATGCTCATTCACGGTCACATCGTGTTACAAAAGATCCTGTAAGTTTTCATAGATATTTAATAAACGCATGTGTCATGTTATCTTGGTTTCATATTACTTTTTTGCGTAATATTTTGTATAATTTTTCATATGTTTGTTTTTGGTGGATTTAATTGTCCAGATTTCTGTGTACCCCAGTATTGGGAATGGCGTGAAGTTATTTTTTTTGTTTTAGTTTTATAATATTTTTGACAATGCAATACAAAAGAATTAAAATTATTGTACTAGAGTTAAACCATTTTTTTAAATTATAACTCAAGCAGTTAGCAGTTTTCGCAGGTTGAAAGACTTCCTCTTTCATCCGGATTCACGCTACGTCCATACAATTTTTTTTCGGTATGGATATATATTTCTTAAAACAACGGATTTAAATGGAATTTGACAAAAATAATAATTACAGTAGACTTAAAATCACTTTAAAATGTTGATAGTGCCGGCCGTAGGATCGAACTCAGATATCGTTGGCTTGGTCACTGATGGCCGTTATGCTGTATATAGTGTTTTAGCCTGGTATATTTCGAGACGTTCGTCCCGCCATTTATCCATTGACAATGTGATTTTGAAGTAATCTTTGACAGAAGGCTATATTCAGCAGCAACTCTTTATAGGCTGTAAAGAAGAAGAAGAAGGATGACATTTCTAAGCTTTTCCCTTAGTCGCCTCTTACGACACCCACGGGAAGAAAAGGTGGTGGTACATAGTCACGCCTCACGACAAGATGTGTCATGCGTGAAGATAAATAAATAAAAGTTATTGTTCATGTTTCTAACTAAGTCTATAAAGTGTAAGTATTCTTGTTATCCTTTAAAGGATCTGTGTCATCCGGGAAAGGAAACAATAGCTGTAATGTTTTGTTGTTTGTCGGACACGCAGCCGGACGTGATGTTTTATTGCCGCTACGTACTCCCATTTGTAGACATCAAAGTTCAGTTCCAACAGAGGCAAACTTCGAACCCGCGACCACTGAGGTATAAATCACATGCTTTAAAATCAATGAAAAATTGCGTATCAGTAAAAAAAACTCAAGTAAACAGCGAAGTTAGTAAATAATAATAAATGAATAAATATATTCATGCGCCCTTCCCTCATCCCATAACTGACAGGGTAGCCAGAGTAAATAAAATAAATAAATCCACACATAGATAGTGACAACATATGTTCCTCTGATTCCAAAGTAAGCAGTTTAAGCACTTGTGTTAAGGAATCGGAAACAACAAGGCAAAACGGCCAGACCTCAGAAAATTACTTTTGTTTTACTTTTGAAAAAAAATATTGGTGACCTACCTCCTGCGAATCCAATTCTTTTTTTTAATTTTTGTAATGTCACCGGAACTTAGGAACACCAATACAGGTAGTGAGACTGTAACCATCCGGGCGGAATTTCATAACAACGTCTTAATACAAACTTCGGCTTTTACAATATTACTTGGATAATGTACAATAACAAAAAAAATATCTACACGCTATTTTCAATATTGGGGCAGATAGACGTCCAGACAATTAAGTCCTTTCATCCCACCTAGCACCGAAGACATTTTTGGGACAACGTGACCAATGCTGAGCCTGTCGCCATCTTTATGTAAACGATAAAATCCTACATAAATTTTGCTGAGTACCATGACCATGATCAGTATGAACTGGAGATCGACTCGGGTCTCTTGACTCGAAAATCGATCACGCAACCTCTCAGCTATAGTGACTATTATTTTGCTAAATATAGGCCTCCCCAAAAGATTGCCACCATTTTCACCAGAGCTTTTCCTGTTCTTCATCGTCCTTCTCGATATTTGTTATCCCTATCTATTTATTCTATATTTAATATTTATTTATTTATTTATTTATTTATTTATTTATTTATTTTCTATCTTTCTTCTTTGTTATTAAATTAAAGAGAAAAAAGTGAAAATTTCATCGGACACGGGCGGATTTCGAACCCGCGATCTTCGCCGTTTCGTGGCGACGCTCTCACCTTAGATTCACCGTGTCTCACACGCATCAGTTGAAATTTAAACTCTATATTCTCTTATATTACTTATGCCTTGTTCATTGGCATAGGCGCCATCTGTTATCCATTTTGCAAGTGACAATTTGATAATCCTGACTTTTCAGTTAGGAATTATCAATACGGTATCGCCTACTTTAATTTTAATATGCAATTTTATTGATTTTAAAGCACATTTATGCTGAACTTTTATGTTAATTAATTAAAGAGAACAAAGTTGAAACTTTAACTTTTTTAACTATGCCAATAAACAAGGCATAAGTAATATAAGAGAATACAGAGTTAAAATTTCAACTGATGCGTGTAAGACACGGTGGCTGGGAGGTAAGAGCGTCGCCACAGATCGGCGAAGGTCGCGGGTTCGAATCCCGTCCGTGTCAGTTCAAATGTTAACTTTTTCTCTTTAATATCATAAAATTCAGTATAAATATGCTTTAAAAATCATTAAAATTGCATATTTTCTTCTTTTTCAATCCCTAGTTCTTCTGGTGTTACTTATTTATTTATTTATTTATTTATTTATTTATTTATTTATTTATTTATTTATTTATTTATTTATTTATTTATTTATTTATTTATTTATTTATTTATTTATTTATTTATTTATTTATTTATTTATTTATTTATTTATTTATTTATTTATTTATTTATTTATTTATTTTTAATTGCTACCTTAGATACTATTTCCTTACAGTATTTTAAAAACTTATTTCTACTTTCCTATTACTAATTATCTGACATATATTTTCTGTTTTTATTTCTATTCCTATATCTATTTCTAAATCGTACCTATATTTATTATAGATAGGGCATTCTGCAATTACGTGTATTGCCGTTTCTTCTGCTTCTGGGTCACAGGGACACGCTGGGCTCTCCTTACATCTGAACCTGTACAGGTATTGAGAGAACCCACCGTGTCCTGTTATAATCTGGACTAATTTTGGTTCCATTTCCATTTTTCTAATTGTGGGATACGCTTTTATCGCATCCGGAATATATATCAGGCTTTCTTTTGATTTTTAGAGCAGCTTCCTTTGCCAGCTGATCCGCTCTCTCATTTCCCTCCAATCCTGCGTGGGCTTTGATCCAGAACAGTTTAATAGTATTTCCTTGTTTGCCCAAGATGTTAATGTTTTTCCTAATTTCTGCCGCAAGGGGTTGGAGGGGGTTTCCTTGTACAATCGTATGGAGAGCGGATCTGGAATCACTAAACAAACAACAGGAGTCTATTTTGTTTGCGAGCACGTATTTTGTGGCTTCTAATATTGCCAGCAACTCCGCCTGGAACACGGTGCAAAAATTTCCCAACTTTAATTTCCGGGTACTTGTCTCCGCCGCATTTCTCCAAATGGATAATGCAGCGCCGACTTTTCCCTCAATTTTACTGCCGTCAGTATAGATTGTTAGGCTTGTATCAGTGTATTCTTCTATTTGTGCACCGTCCTCCAGGCACATGAATTGCAGTGCTTTTTGTTCCGCGGGGTGTGGGTTTTCCATGTAGCTAACTTTTCCCTCAATCTCCCGATCTCCTATGACGCGCCGAGAAAAGCCTCTCTTTACCTCATAAAGAGAGGCCACTTCCCGGACCCTAAGGTCCAAGGGTAGCAACCCGGCAAGCAATAGGGCCGAGTGGAGGGACACAGTTCTATACGCTTTTACTATTTTTTGTACAAACCCTCGTTGTACCATGTCCAACTGCTTTTTTACTTGTAATTTATTAGTCGTTGGTGCCCACGTACTCGCCGCATATGTGATAACCGGTTCTAGTACGGCAGTATAAATGGTCCTGATTATTTCGGGGTTCAGTCCCCAGTGTATTTTGTTGCTTTTGACAATTGACAGTATAGTATTTGAGCTTTTCGGCACACATTCTTAATATGTGTGTTGAAAGTCAATCTATCGTCAATTGTGAGGCCAAGAATTTTTATTTCTTTGGACATTTCTATACATGCCATCCTCAGGAGTGGCGAATCATATTTCATTTTATTTGTTATCAGCATGGCTTTCGTTTTTGCGGCGCAAATTTAAGCTTATTTTGATTCCCCACTCCCCTTACATGGGCAAGCGCCGAATTTGCCCGAGTCTGCACGTCCAATGCAGTATTCCCCGAAAAATCAGGACCACATCATCCGCGAAAGCCTGGCAATATTCATTTTCACTTCCAGTTCCTTCAACAGCGGATCCAGCAAGAGGTTCCAGAAGGTAGGTCCCCAATTGAACCCTGCACACAACCCTTATTTGTATCCTTGATGCATTCCTCTCCGGCATATCAAATGCGCACAGATCTGTCTTTTAGATAACTGTCGACAAGCCTTCTTAGATTTGTGGGGGTCGGTGTCTCTGCAAGACGGCATTTTATGGCTGGCCACCATGCATTATCAAATGCTCCCTCTATGTCCAATGATACGAGCACAACCAACTTTTTACTGTTTACCACACTTCTTATATGCTGTGTCATGTCATAGAGGGAGTCTTCGGTGCCACGTTGCGGCATAAAACCATATTGTTTCCTACTTATTGTAGGTAGTATATACCATTTTATTCTTTGGATCACCATTTTTTCTAAAATTTTTCCCAACACTGGCAGTAGTCCAATAGGCCTGTACGACTTTGGTTGAGTATAGTCGCCTTTACCTTGCTTCCGCAGCACCACCACTACCGCTTCCTTCCACCTTACTGGAAAATGTGCTAGACTTAGGGCATTTATTTGCTATCGCCAGGAACAATGTTGGGTTTAGGGTGATAGCCTGTCTGCAGATATCTGCTGTAAGACCATCGCTACCCGGAGCTTTTGGGATTGAAACTAGACGTGGACCACATCAGTTCTTCAATCGTAAAAGGTGGGTCACGTGCGTCATCATGTGTCCCTTTATTTACCTTTTTGCTAGCTGTCGTATGCGCGTGTGCTCCACGTCGTCGTTCCCAATTTCATCGTCCGGGTAGAATGTCTCTGCCAATAATCTTGCTGACTCTCCGTTCCCTAAGACTTTTCCTTCGTGTGTTAGAGGAACATCTTCTTGTCTTTCAGCGGTGCGTCTTATCACCCTATATATCCTGTCCCACATTGATTCCTGTTTTGTTTGCTGCAGAAGTCTTTCCAGCTTGCAGTTTGAGCCTTCCTTGCTTTCTCTTCATATTCTTTCTTTTCTTTTAAATATTGCTGAACTACCCAGTCTCGACGAACTGGAGCTGCGTAGGAAATTCTACGTTTCATCCTAGTGACTCTCTTTTTCAACTGTGGAGCTCCTCGGTCCACCAAGGCAGTCCCGTATGTTTCTTTTATTTTAATTTTCGGTATTGTCTTTTCGCTTGTTTCTATTACTGAGTTAGTGTAACTTTCTACAACTTTTTCTAATTCTTGGAAGTTTCTATTTTTCTATTTCTACATAAGTTAATGAGTTGCTCTGAAATTTGGGCTAATTTCTCACGAAATTCGCCCCAATTTGCCTTTTTGTATTGTATTTCCTTGTAGTTCTATTTGATTGTGTATTTGTTGTATTTTCCAATTTTATTTGAAACAGGATTGCCCTGTGGTCTGACCCGGTTATTTCATCAGACAACCTCCAGTTTTCGACTCTTTCCGAGTAAGCTGGTGGAGCTTGTTGTTATGTCCACACAGCTGGAGAATCTCTTCCCACCTCTAATTGTGTCGAAAGTGGGCTCTATCCCTGAGTTGAGTATATGGAGCTCCAGTTCGTCAAGCCTGGCAGCCAGATCTATTCCTCTCTTTGTTTGTTTCTCGGCTCCCCACCAGGTGTTCCAGGCGTTTACGTCACCACCGAGTATGATATTGGCGGTTTCTAGGCCTTCCACTGCTGCCGATATCCTATCGAGATATGGCTCAATCGGCCTATCTCCCTCGAGGTAGATGGACACTACTCCAGGTTAGGTTAGGTTAGGTTAGGTTAGGTTAGGTTAGGTTAGGTTAGGTTAGGTTAGGTTAGGTTAGGTTAGGTTAGGTTAGGTTAGGTTAGGTTAGGTTTTTTTTTTTTTTTAATTCTCATTCCCTGACATGTGATCAGGGCCCTTTTCACTATTTTTATTCGTATCTTTCTTTTTATTTGTTTCGCATAATGTTTTTTGGTATTTACGTGCTTTTTAATATATATTTCTCTCTAGTACAATTTGTCTTTTCATTCATTCATCTTTACATATTTTCACTTATCTTTAGCTCTTATTTCTACTACTCTACATAACATTTTCTGCTTATTCTATTTATTACTTACATTTCTATTATAGTTTTCTCTATTATATGGATGAAGACTATATAAGTTTACACAATCTTACTATTATTCTATTTACATTATTTGTTTAGTACATTCTTATCTCTACTTACTTACTCTATCTATTACATTCATTGCTTTATACTTTCATTAGACTATCCACATATATGCTATCATATATGTTTCTACGTCTTATTTAATGTCTTGTTTTTATTTATTACCTTTTTTCCTACGTGTTTACAGTAATTTAGAAATTTAATTCTAGTTTCCTTATTCATAACTATTTTATGTATATTATCTAATTCTATTTTATTCCTAGTTCGAGTTCTAAGTTTAGCCTATCCCTTGCATACACAGGACTCAACAATTATATGTGCCACAGTTTCTTTTTAGAGATGTCACAGCTGCACGATGGGCTCTCCTTGCACTTAAAACGATACAAGTATTCGGAGAATCCGCCATGCCCCGTCATAAGTTGCTGTTAATCGAGATTTGTTTTTCTAATAATAGGGTACGCCTTAATTACGTCTGGGAAAAGATTCTAGTCACTGACGCTGTTCCTCCCTCTTATAGCGCCGGTTCCATTCATCATGGGACTCCAGGCGGATTTGTCTTTGACGAAGGAAACCGGGCACTTCTCATAATCGGGTCTTCTTTTTTATTTTTAAGGCAGCCTCCTTCGCCAACTCATCCGCCCTTTCATTCCCTTTCGTTCCTTTGTGTGCCTTTACCCAAAACAAGTGAGTGCTACCTTTATTTTTGCTAATCCTGTCTATGTTCTCCTAATCTCTGCTACTAAAGGATGTGACGAGGAATACTGAGCAATTGTCTGCAGAGCGGACCTGGAGTCGCTATAGATGTTGTAATTTTGTCCCGGTTTTAACCATATATTTTGTTGCTTGAAGAAGGCAAGTAATTCCGCCTGGTACACGGTGCAGAAGTGTCCCAATTTAAATTTTTTGGTACTGGTCTCGGCGACGCCATTCCAAATCGATAGCGCCCGCTCCCGACTTTTCCCTCAATTTTACTGCCATCAGTAAATATATTTATGGTCTTGCTGTTATGATTTCACCTGCCGCCCCCCCCAGACACATAAATTCCAGCCCTTTCTGCTCCGCCGGATGTGGCATCTCTACATACGGTAATTTCGCTTCCATTTCCTATCTCCAACAACTCTCCGGGAGAAGCCTTTTTCACTTCATAGAGAGCAGCTGCTTCTCGGATTCTAATGTCCAAGGAGCAACCCGGCAAGCAGTAAGGCTGAATGCAAAGAGACTGTCCTGTACGCTCTAATAATTTTTGGACAAAACCTCTTTGTACTGCGTCGAGCTGCCTTCTGATCAATATCTTACTGGTTGCCATCGACCATGCGCTTGCTGTAATACATAATAACAGGCTCCAACACAGCGATATATAGTGTCCTGATTACTTCAGAATTTAGTCCCCAGTGAACCTTTGCGGCTCTCGACAGTTGAGCATACAAGTTTTGAGACTTCCGACACACATTTTTTACATGTGTGTTAAAAGATTAAAACATTGTCAGCTGTGAGGCCGAGTATTTTAATTTCTTTATTTAATTCTATTCTTTCCCACCCATGCTCAGAAGCGGAGAGTCATACTTCAGTTTGTTTGTTATCACCATTGCTTTGGTTTTGTGTGGTGCAAACCTCAACCTGTTTCGACTCCCACTGCTAGACATGTGCCTGAAACCACATTGCCCGTTATTTGCGCTTCTTGTGTTGTTAAGCCCGTGAAGACCAGTATCATCATCTGCAAAGCCTGTGTAGTACTCCCCGCTTTTGTGGTTCTTCTAATAGTGGATTGAGCAATAGGTTCCAAAATGTTGGTCCACCTATTGAGCCCTGCACGCACCCCTTCGTTGCACTCTTTGTCCATTCCGAGCCGGCGTACCTGACGCGAACTTTCCTATCCTTTAGGTAGCTGTCAACTACACGTCTGAGGTTTATCGGGCATTTTGTTTCGCCAATCTACACTTTATGGCCGGCCACCACGCGTTATCGAAGGCCCCTCTATGTCCAGCGATATCAAGACGATGACTTTTTTTATCAGAAAGCCCCGCTCTGATGTACCGCATTAGGACATAGAGGAGTCCTCAGTACCGCGCTGCAGCATAAACCCGTATTGACAGTTACTTATATGGGGCACTATGTGCCATCTTATTCGCCTTATCAGCATTTTTTCAAGTATTTTGCCCAAAACGGGCAGCAACCCTATCGGTCTACGATTTGGGGCACGTGTAGGTCTCTTTGCCAGGTTTTCGCAGCACCACTACTATTGCTTCTTTCCATTTTGTGGGAAGTGTGACAGTGTCAGACATTTATTTAACAGCCCCAGAAACAGTTCCAAATCCAGAGAGACCGCCACCTCACATATGTCCATATTGAGACCGTCTGGGCCAGGAGCTTTCAGTTGAAACTTGACACAGCCCATTTTAGTTTCATCTTCAGTAAATAAGGGATCGTATGTTTCATCATGCAATACCTATTCACTATTTCAGCTGTTTTCCTTATATGGGAGTGTTCCGTGTTATCATCCAAGGCGTTGTCTTCTGGGTAGAAAGTGTCTGCGAGCATCTTAGCCGATTCTTCATTTCCTAGAGTTTTACCATTGTGTTCAATTGGAAGATCTTCTTGTCTCGCCAGTTGCAGCTAATCACCCTATAAACACTATCCCACATCGATTCCCTATCTTGGCGGCCCACCAAGACTCTTTCCAACTTGTAGTCTGTGCCTTCTTTACCTCTAGTTGGTATTTGTGTTTGGCGTTCACAACTCAACGACCCATTCTCGGCGAACTGGGGCGGCATTGACTATTCGTCGCTTCTTTCTTTGGACCTCTTTTTTCAGTTTAGCCAGTTCCTCGTTCCACCAAGGCAGTCCCATCTGCTTTTTAGTGCTTACTTTTCGCAACGTGTTTTTACAAGTTTCTTCTATTGCGCCAGTGTATATATCTATGGCTTTATCTAGACTCTCTTTAGTATTTATTCTATTTATTTCGGTTTTTATTAAGTTTTTTATCTTTTCCAAATTTGGGTGAGTTTTCACGAAACTCACTCCAGTTCACGTTTTATACTAAATTTTCTTGTGGTTCGTTTTATGTCCTGTCCTATAGCTTTTTAATATATATTTCGAATAGGACTGCCCTGTGGTCCGAGTTGATTACATTTTCTGACAGCCGCCAGTTTTCTACCCTTCCTAGAAGGTTCGACGAGCAAGTGGTCACATCCACGCAGCTTGTGTATCTTTTCCGCCTCTGATAGTGTCGAATGTGGGCTCTGTCCCCTGTTCAGCAGGTGTAGTTCTAGTTCATCGAACGTGGCTGCCACCTCAATCCTTGAATCCGTTTTGGCTGCCCCACCATGTGTTCCATGCATTGACATCTCCTCCCAGTACCACATTTTTTGTTCCCAACATCTCTACAGCCATCTTCATGTGTTCTAAATAAAGGGATCAATTGGTTTATCACCCTCAAGTACAGTGAGATGATTCCAATCTCCCAAGCTTCAGTTCTTAATTTTGCGACTGCTATGTTCTCTGTTGTTAAGGTGGGAACAGAGTTATATCAATGTCGTCGAAAATTATAATGGCTGCTTTAATGACTACATCGGTGTTAGGCTTTCTTGAGCACTGGACCGTTCTCACGCAGGTATT
>JAGSMR010000284.1:0-30002 GCA_029286605.1 Sericinus montela | reverse complement strand
AGGTATTGCTTCATTTCTCATCGATTCCCTATCTTGGCGGCCCACCAAGACTCTTTCCAACTTGTAGTCTGTGCCTTCTTTACCTCTAGTTGGTATTTGTGTTTGGCGTTCACAACTCAACGACCCATTCTCGGCGAACTGGGGCGGCATTGACTATTCGTCGCTTCTTTCTTTGGACCTCTTTTTTCAGTTTAGCCAGTTCCTCGTTCCACCAAGGCAGTCCCATTCGCTTTTTAGTGCTTACTTTTCGCAACGTGTTTTTACAAGTTTCTTCTATTGCGCCAGTGTATATATCTATGGCTTTATCTAGACTCTCTTTAGTATTTATTCTATTTATTTCGGTTTTATTAAGTTTTTTATCTTTTCCAAATTTGGGTGAGTTTCTCACGAAACTCACTCCAGTTCACGTTTTATACTAAATTTTCTTGTGGTTCGTTTTATGTCCTGTCCTATAGCTTTTTAATATATATTTCGAATAGGACTGCCCTGTGGTCCGAGTTGATTACATTTTCTGACAGCCGCCAGTTTTCTACCCTTCCTAGAAGGTTCGACGAGCAAGTGGTCACATCCACGCAGCTTGTGTATCTTTTCCGCCTCTGATAGTGTCGAATGTGGGCTCTGTCCCCTGTTCAGCAGGTGTAGTTCTAGTTCATCGAACGTGGCTGCCACCTCAATCCTTGAATCCGTTTTGGCTGCCCCACCATGTGTTCCATGCATTGACATCTCCTCCCAGTACCACATTTTTTGTTCCCAACATCTCTACAGCCATCTTCATGTGTTCTAAATAAAGGGATCAATTGGTTTATCACCCTCAAGTACAGTGAGATGATTCCAATCTCCCAAGCTTCAGTTCTTAATTTTGCGACTGCTATGTTCTCTGTTGTTAAGGTGGGAACAGAGTTATATCAATGTCGTCGAAAATTATAATGGCTGCTTTAATGACTACATCGGTGTTAGGCTTTCTTGAGCACTGGACCGTTCTCACGCAGGTATTGCTTCATTTCTCTCCTATTCTGCGTGACATCTCCTCCCAGTACCACATTTTTTGTTCCCAACATCTCTACAGCCATCTTCATGTGTTCTAAATAAAGGGATCAATTGGTTTATCACCCTCAAGTACAGTGAGATGATTCCAATCTCCCAAGCTTCAGTTCTTAATTTTGCGACTGCTATGTTCTCTGTTGTTAAGGTGGGAACAGAGTTATATCAATGTCGTCGAAAATTATAATGGCTGCTTTAATGACTACATCGGTGTTAGGCTTTCTTGAGCACTGGACCGTTCTCACGCAGGTATTGCTTCATTTCTCTCCTATTCTGCGAATGTATGGTTTCAGACTTCTGTCTACCTCTTTATTGTAGGAATATATGTGAACAGGCTTTGTACTGTTTCAGCCCACGTTACGCCACAAAATTGGCTTTCGCTGGTGTGTCCCGTTGAATGGTCTAGCTGTCTCAGAGACTAGCTGACCAAACGGGATGTGACATCTGAAACGTCTGGACCGATTTTGACGGGACTTTCACTGGCGGTAGCTGATAAGGTGTAAATCTAAGGCTAGCATTATTTTAGAACAATAATTAGGTTTCGCGTTAACTGTTCCCATGGAGAGTCGCAGGCAGCATTTAGTCGAAGGCTACACAACCAAGCTTTCTACTTACTTAGATGCTGCAATTGACAAAAGTTTATGTTACTTGACCTCTATACATTTCACTTATATAACGTAAGTTAAATATTTAATCCAAATGTGAATTAAGGCTATTTATGGCAATGTGTCCAATGGTATTTTAACATAAGCCTAAAAAGAGATATTTATTTGACTAATTTTTCAGTGTTCATAGCTATTGTGTTAATTAATGTTTACATAGTTTTAAGGGATAATTATAACCATTGTTTTTAATATTTAATTTTAATATACTGGAGGCTATTTATAAAAATAGTATTTGTATTGAGATTTCTATATAATAATACTATCTTAACATTGGTTTTAAAAGGGACGTTGTTTTGATAGATGTTTAGTGTTCAAGTTAAAACGTCAATTAAAAGTTTCTAAGTTCAATAATAGTGTTAGATTCGCAATAAATAATATAGTTTCACAGTTTATATGTACTATACTAAAGTGAAAATATTAAAAGCCTAACAAAAGCAAGAATAATTAATACATTCCTCACGCACCCCAATACAGGGGTATACAGAGGTCGTCTAGACACCAGTCCCTTGACCCACCTTCCACCGAAGATATTTTCGACAACGTGACAGGGTGGTGAGCCCGTCGCCGCCTTAAACAAAATAATAAAAGTAAGTAGATAAAGTGAATCAGGAAAATTAAGGATACTAAATATTATTTTAACATTGGCTTAAAAGGGATGTCAGAGTCTATCTCTAGTGAGAGATAAAACAGGCGAAATAACTTTTATAATAATGGAAACATAATAACTCTTTCCTAGACATTAGTTGGGCACGATCACTTCAGCCGAGGTGCTCAAGTATTATCGTATTTATTTATTTGCTTGTATATATACATACATTGGAGAAAAGAATGTAAAATTCCCATTTGAAGTTCTAAAAATATTTACACACCTTGAAAGAGAGTATATAGCAATTTGATTTTTGTTGATATGTATGGTAATATATTTCTATAAAGTATATTATATTATATATTATAAATTAACTAATGAATTTTTAAATTAATTAATGAATCTTTACTTATTTAATTTTGTATTATTATTAATTAATATATTTTTCTTAGTCAATGATTAAACAATTGTCTGTATTAGGATCGTCTCCAAGATGCTGGGTGAGACGACTTGCAGAACATTGCGGGAAGTTTGATGGGTAAATGACAACAGGACCTTTCTATGTGGCGATCCTTAGGGAGAGGCGTATGTTCAGCAGTAGACTCTGTTGTACCTTTATGATGACGATGATCATGATAAGAAGTACATGTCACATGAGAGGTTGCAATTACACTATGTTAGTTGAAAAGGTTGTCATTATTGAATGACAACATTTATCGATTAGTCTACCATCCTAGATGTATGTTTCTGTTTAAATATATTGAGATTTTGATGTTTCATACTTTTAGTATTTTTATTGAATAATATGACCTGTCATACATGCAAATTACACTTAATTTTTACTAACTTTATTTCCATGCACATCAGTGTAGATATCGCGTTTCATACTTATTATGCGTTTTCGTGTATCTTTCAACATTAACATTATTTAAACAGAGATAAGCAGTAGCCACTTATAATAATATGTACAGTGAGGGCAGAGTTAGAGTTTCTAGGATTTAAGCTTATATAACAACTCAAGTAGTTTTCGGGATTAAAGATTGGCTATCGTGACTTCTTTGGATTGATCTAGAAGGCATCTCTAAATACTCTGGCGTACGTCGGTGCACTGATGCTGTCGCAGTTCCGGGGGCTGGTGCGCGGCGGCTGCTGCCTCCCCGGCGCGGGGCGTGGCGGGAGTGAGGCAGCCCCACTCCCAAACGGCGCAGCTGCAGCGTGGAGGAGCAGGTCACAAACTGACCCCGTAGCTTAGCCGCTAGCGCCCCGCCTTCGAAGCTAGTTGATGATTTACATGTGCACATTTAATCCCTCTCTGTCCGTGAGTGTCTCTGAGAGGCGACAGAGGATGGCCCTACCTACCCTCCCTACCTATCTCTGAAAAATACCAGATTAATATAGCAACTGGTGACAAAGTTGACCGCCAAATCCGCCTGAATGAGATCGCGAGAAGCCTGTAGAATCAATCCTGAAATGGACTATAGGCTGTTTTATGTATAACTTCCGAACTAACCGCGTTCGTAGCACTATATAACAAAATTTGAATAGTATCACTGAAATCGGTACAGCCCGTTCTGTGATATCAGTATCACTTGCAGGATTAGCTCATTTTGTTTCGGATAGCTCCCAACACCGGTTAAGATAATATACTCGTAAAGATGTAACAGGATATATCGATCACTTTATAACAAAAATCGATATCTAGTCTTAACCATGACATAATTAATATTCTAATTGATATATAAACAAAGTACAAAACAAAAAAACTTTAAAACGTTAAGATATTTGCACGTTCTCGCCAGGTATCCGAGCTGATGTGTGCCACTGCACGTGACCCCCACGTCTCGGCGTCACCAGGTCCAATTGGGAGCCCTGGATCAGTCACGAACGATGCGATGCGATATTGAAAATCGAGCTGAAACTCGAATTTTCAAAACTATGTCCTCTCCGAACTAAGAAATTTAGTACAATTTGTTGTATTGTGTTATATTTTTATAATAAATGAAACTGACACATGTTTTAACTGTTTTATTTCTTTAACAATCTACGCAAAACGACGTGATAAGCTCGCCGCTACTCGTCACGTTGTCCGTGAATTAGAGCGGTGGTCGGAAGGATTTAATCGTTCAGACTCTGTCTACTCTTTATTGTAGGAATATAGAATATATTTCATTGCCTACCAGCCCACGTTACGTCACGTGCCCGAAGCTTTCTGCTGTGTGTATATCCCGTTGAAATCGGTCTAGCTGTCTCAGAGACTAGCTGAACAAACGGACAGACATCTGAAACGTCTGGACCGGATTTTACCGGGACTTTCACTGGTAGCTGATGCTGTAAGGTAACTAAGGCTAGCATTATTTTAGAAACAATAATTAGGGTTTCGCGTTAACTACAAAACCGCGAGAGAAGAGCTGCAGGGGCAGCATTTAGTCGAAGGCTGTTACACAACTAAGCTTACTTACTTAGATGCTGCACCGACAAAAGCTTATGTTACTTTTACCTTATACATTTCACTTATATAACGTAAACACATAACAGCTTGCAGTAGTCCATACTGCTGGACATATAGGCCTCATGCGCCGTAATCGCCACGCTTGCGGCAGATTGGCGATCGCACTACCAGACACCTCGTAACCCAATCCCAACATTTGTACTTAGGACGGGTATTATCTCTTTGGGGCATCTATGAGATATTATTCCTTGTAAGTACATATAGACTAAGGGGAAAATCTTAAAGAGTAAATCTACTTTTCTACATGCTGTCTCGACTGGATATTTGTGGCCCATTCGTTGTTTCTTATTCCATAACACAAGTGAGTTTGCTACTTACGCATGAGACACGTGGAGCAATGTATGTGATTTTAAACATATCAATGTATGTTTTGGCTGTATGTATTCTTGCTAATTAATGTTTAGAGAGCCTTTAAAGATAATTACAAATTCATAGTTAATTATTCAATCCAAATTTGATCTAAGGCGATGTCCAATGGTATTTTAACATGTTTCAAAAGAAATATTTATTTGACTAATTTTTCAGTGTTCATAGCTATTGCGTTAATTACCAAGTCATAGTTTTATGGATAATTATAAATCCATTGTTTTTACATATTTAATTTTAATATACTGAGGCTATTTATAAAAATAGTATTTGTAATAAGATTTTATATGATAATACTATCTTAACATTGGTTTTGAAAGGGACGTTGTTTTGATAGATGTTCAGTGTTCAAGCAACGGTCGTAATTAAAGTTTACTGTTCAATGGGCTATTGCGTTAGATCTTCGCAAATAACATAGCTCTACGAAGCCTAAATGTACTATACTAAAGTGTAAAATATTAAAAAAAGCTTCAAATAAAAGCAAAAGTAGATAAAGTGAATCAGGAAAATTAAGGATAATTGTAAATATTATTTTAACATTGGCTTAAAAAAGGGATGTTGTATTGGATAAACCAGCTAGGGGCATTCTGATGCTGCAACCATGTTTGATGTTAGACGCAACATACAATTAAAACTTACATTTGTTTTCATATTTTAATTAATGTTGTTAGTGGATCAATAAACATTTATTGAAGTCTAAGTTTGATTTTGATTTGTCTGAACAGTATGTGTGTGTTTATTCATTGGTATAAGAATTTAAATTCGTCTATCGACACAGTCTATCTCTAGTGGAGATAAAACAGGCGAAATAAATTTTTATAATGTTGGAAATATAATATTAACTCTTCCTAGATATTAGTTGGGCATGATCACTCAGCCGAGGTGTCATATTAACGTATTTATTTATTTGTTTGTATATATACATACATTGGAGAAAAAGAATATAAATTCATTTGAAGTTCTGTAATATTTACACACCTTGAAAGAGTATATATAATTTGATTTTTGTTGATATATATACATATTTATAAAGTATATTATATTATATATTATAAATTAACTAATGAATTCTTCAAATTAATTAATGAATTTTACTTATTTTTAATTTTATTATTATTAATTAATATATTTTTCTTAGTCAATGACAAACAACTGTCTGTATTAGACTGTCTCCTGCAAGATGCTGCGACGACCTGCAGAACATTGTGGAAGTCGATGGGTGTAAAATGACACAGGACCTTTCTATGTATGCGATCCTTAGGAGAGGCGTATGTTCAGCAGTAGACTTCTGTTAGACTGTTATGATGACGATGATCACGATAAGAAGTACATGTCACATGAGATATTGCAATTACACTTTGTTAGTTGAAAGGTCATTTATTGAATGACAAATATTTATCGATTAGTCTACTATCTCCTAGATGTATGTTTCGTTTAAATATATTGAGATTTTGATGTTTCATACTTTTTAGGTGGCTTTATATTGAATATGACCTGGCTTCACACACAAATTACACTAATTTTTACTAAATCTTTATCTCATGCAACAATTGCAGTGTAGATATATCGCGTTCTCATACTTATTATAGCAGTTTCGCATCTTCTCAACATTAACATTATTTAAACAGAGATAAGTAGCCACTTATAATATGTACAGTGAGGCAGAGTTAGGAGTTTCTAGGATTTGAAACTTATAACAACTTCAAGCATGGTAAGATTAAAGATTGGCTATCGTGACTTCTTGATTTCCGGCTTGTGAAGGCATCTCTAAATACCTATATGTCGGTACACTTGGACAGCTGTCGCAGTTCCGGGGGCTGGTGCGCGGCGGCGCAGCTGCAGCGTGGAGGAGCAGGTTACAAACTGACCCTGTAGCTTAGCTGCTAGCGGCCCCATTTCGAAGCTTAGGTTAGATGATTTACATGTGCATACGAATCCTCTCTGGGTCCGTGAGTGTCTCTCGGAAAGGCGATGCCAGAGGGATGGCCCTACCCACTCCTACCTATCTCGAAATATACCAGATTAATATGGGGCAAACTGGTGACAAAGCGATCGCCAATCCGCCCGGAATGATCGCGAGAAGCCTGTAGAATAATCCTGATATGACTTTCATAGGCTGTTTTATGTATGTTTCGAAACCAACCGCGTTCGTAGCACTATAACAAAATGAATAGTATCACTGGAATGGTACAGCCTGTTCTGTGATATCATCAGTATCACTCTGCAGGATTAGCTCGCCATTTTGTTTGGGATAGCTCCAACACCGGTTAAGATACATATACTGTAAAGATGTAACAGGATATATCAGATCACTTTATAACGTAACTGATATCTATATAGTTCCAACTATGACATAATTATTGATGTTCTAATTGATATATAAACAAAGTACAAAACAAAAAAACTTTAAAACGTTAAGATATTTGGCACGTTCCTCGCCAGGTATCTCGAGCTGCTGCGCCACTGCACGGACCCCCACGTCCTCGGCGTCACTCAGGTCCAATTGGGAGCCCCGATCTAGTCACGAACGATGCGATGCGATATTGAAATTGAGCTGAAACTCGAATTAAAACTATGTCCTCTCCGAACTAAGAAATTTAGTAATAATTTGTTGTATTGTGTTATATTTTTATAATAAATGGAAACTGACATGTTTTAACTGTTTTATTTCTTTTAACAATTCACGCAAAACGACGATAAGCTCGCCGCCACCTGTCACGTTGTCCAAAATCTTCGGTGAAAGGTGTGGGTCGGAAGGATTTAACTGTCTAGACTTCGTCTACCTCTTTGGCTGTAGGAATATATAGAATGTTATTTCTAATTGCCTTACCAGCCCACGTTACGCTGACAAAAAATGTAGTTTTCTCGCCAGTGTATATCCCGTTGAAATCGGTCTAGCTGTCTCAGACTAGCTGAACAAACGGACAGACATCTGAAACGTCTGACCGCTGATTTTATTTTGGGACTTTCACTGGCGGTAGCTGATGTTGTAAGGTGTAACTAAGGCTAGCAATATTTTAGAAACAATAATTAGGGTTTCATGTTAACTACAAAACTGCGAGAAGAGCCGCAGGGGCAGCATTTAGTCGAAGGCTGTTACACAACTAAGCTTACTTACTTAGATGCTGCACCGACAAAAGCTTATGCGTTACTTTCGACTTATACATTTCACTCTATATAACGTACACACATAACAGCTTGCAGTAGTCCACTGTTGGACATAGGCTCGCGTGCCGTGTAATCGCCACGCTTGGCAGGCGGGGCCTAAGGATCGCACCACCAGACACCCTGCAACCTAACCTAACATTTGTACTAAGGACGGATATTATTCCTTGGGCATCTATGATGATATTATTCCTTGGGGCATAGACTAAGGGGAAAATCTAAAGAGTAAATTCATTTTTCTACATGTCTCGGACTGGGTATTTGTGGCCCATTCGTTGTTTCTATTCCATAACACAAGTGAGTTTGCTACTTACGCATGAGACATCGGAGCAATGTATGTGGATTTTCAACATATCAATGGTATAAGCCCACGTATGTATTTCGGTTAATTCCATGTTTAGGAGAGCCTTAAGATATAATTACAATTCATAGTTAATTATTCAATCCAAATGTGACTAAGGCCATTTACAGCAATGTGTGTCAATGTATTTTAACATAAGCCTAAAAAAAAAAGATATTTATTTGACTAATTTTTCAGTGTTCATAGCTATTGCGTTAATTTTAATGTTTTACATAGTTTTAAGTGACAATTATAACCATTGTTTTAATATTTAGTTTTAAAATACTGAGGCTATTTATAAAAATAGTATTTACTGTAATAAGATTTCTTATATAATAATACTATCTTAACATTGGTTTTGAAAGGACGTTGTTTTGATAGATGATCAGTGTCTGCTAAACGGTCAATTAAAGTTTACTAAGTTCAGTGGGTTATGTTAGATTCATAATATAGCTCTCTGCTAAAGCCTATATGTACTATACTAAAGTGAAAATATTAAAAGCTTCAATAAAAGCAATAATTAATTACCATATAATTAATATCTTCACGCACCCAAATCCAGGGTAGACAGAGGTCAAATCTAGACAAATAAGTCCCTTGACCCACCTTTCACTGAAGATATTTTCGGGACAACGTTACAGGTGGTGAGCCTGTCGCCGCCTTAAAATAAAATAAAAGCGAAAGTAGATAAAGGAATCAGGAAAATTAAGGATAATTAAATATTATTTTAACATTGGCTTGGGAAAGGTGATGTTGTATTGACAAACTAGCCAGGGCATTCCATGCTGCAACCATGTTTGATGTTAGACGCAACATACAATTAAAACTACATTTGTTTTCGTATTTTAATTAATGATGTTAGTGTGGACCAATAAGTTTATTGAAGCTCAAGTTTATTTTGATTTGTTCACCTGAAAATCAGCGTACCAGTCCTCGTCTATCGACAGAGAGTCTATCTCAGTGGAGATAAAACAGGCGTGAAACAAATTTTATAATGTTGGAAATATAATATTAACTCTTTTCCTAGACATTAGTTGGGCACGACTTCAGCCGAGGTGTCATATATTAACGTATTTATTTATTTGCTTGTATATATACATACATTGGAGTAAAAAGAATGTAAAATTCCCATTTGAAGTTCTAAAAATATTTACAATAATTTTGAAAGAGTATATAGCACTTGAATTTTGTTGATATGTATATATTTCTATAAAGTATATTATATTAAGTATATTATTATAAATTAATTCAATGAATTCTTTACTTATTTAATTTTGTATTATTATTAATTAATATATTTTTCTTGTCAATGATTAAACAACTGTCTGTATTAGATCGTTGTTATTAGAACATTGCGGGAAGTCGATGGCAAATGACATACAGGACCTTTCTATGTGGCGATCCTTAGAGAGGGTGTGTATGTTCAAAGCAGTAGACTGGTTGCTAGACTGTTATGATGACGTGATGATCACGATGTAAGAAGTACATGTCACATGAGATATTGCAATTACACTTTGTTAGTTGAAAGGTCATTTATTGAATGACAACATTTATCGATTGGTCTACTATCCTAGATGTATGTTTGCTTAAATATATTGAGATTTTGATGTTTCATACTTTTAGTATTTTAGTAGTATTGAATACACCTTTTGTCATACACGCAAATTACACTAATTTTTACTAACTTTATCTCATGCACACCAGTGTAGATATCGGGGTGCCTCATACTTATTATGTACTTTCGTATCTTTCAACATTAACATTATTATTTAAACAGAGATAAGTAGCCACTCTATATGTACAGTGAGGCAGAGTTATTGAGTTTAGGATTAAACTTACAACAACTTCAAGTAGTTTTAAGATTAAAGATTGGCTATCGTGACTTCTTGGATTGGCTTGTGAAGGCATCTCTAACACTTATGTACGTCGGTGCACTTGGACAGCTGTAGCAGTTCCGGAGGCTGGTGCACGGCGTGGTTGCTGCTGCCCTGGCGCGGGGGGCGTGGCGGGAGGGGGGCAGCGCCCACCCGGGACGGCGCAGCTGCAGCGTGAGGAGCAGGTCACAAACTGACCCCGTAGCTTAGTTGCCAGCGACCCCGCCTTCGAAGCTAGGGGTTGATGATTTACACGTGCATACGGAATCCTCTCTTGGTCCGTGAGTGTCTCGAGAGGCGACAGAGGATGGCCCTACCTACCCTACCTATCTCGAAAAATACCAGATTAATATAAGCAACAGGAGACAAAGCGATCGCCAATCCGCCTGAATGATCGCGAGAAGCCTCGTAGAATCAATCCTTGAAATGGACTTTCATATGCTGTTGACCGCGTTCTCGTAGCACTATAACAAAATGAATAGTATCACTTAAATCGGTACAGCCTGTTCCAGATATCAGTATCACTTGCAAGATTAGCTCATTTTGTTTGGGCTAGCCCTAACACCGGTTAGATAATATACTCGTAAAGATGTAACAGGATATATCAGAGCACTTTTATAACGTAACTGATATCTAGTTCCCAACCATGACATAATTAATATTCTATTTAATTGAGTTATAAACAAAGTACAAAACAAAAAAACTTTGAAAACGCGCGATATTTGCATCGTTCCTCGCCAGGTATCCGGAGCTGGTTGCGCCACTGCACGGACCCCCACGTCTCGGCGTCACGGTCCAATTGGGAGCCCTGATCTAGTTTCACGAACGATGCGATGCGATATTGAAATTGAACTGAAACCTAAATTCAAACTATGTCCTCTCCGAACTAAGAAATTTAGTAATAATTTGTTGTATTGTGTTATACTTTATAATAAATGGAACCGGACATGTTTTAACTGTTTTATTTCTCTAACAATTACGCAAAACGACGATGCTTCCTGCTACCCGTCACGTTGTCCAAAATCTTCGGTGAAAGGTGGTCGGAAAGATTTAATCGTTCAGACTTCTGTCTACCTCTGTATTGAGGAATATATGTGAATATGTTTCTCAAATAAAATTGCCTATCAGCCCACGTTACGTCAGACAAAATCACGCTTTTAGTTGTGTGTATATCCTGTTGAAATCGGTCTACGCCCCAGACACTAGCCGGAACAAACGGACAGACATCTGAAACGTCTGGACGATTTTGACGGGACTTTCACTGGCGGTAGCTGATGTTGTATGTGTGTAACTAAGGCTAGCATTATTTTAGAAACAATAATTAGGGTTTCGCTTTAACTACAAAACTGCGAGAAGAGCCGCAGGGGCAGCATTTAGTCGAAGGCTGTTACACAACCAAGCTTACTTACTTAGATGCTGCACCGACAAAAGCTTATGTTACTTTCGACTTTTATACATTACACTTTTATATATAACGTACACACATAACAGCTTGTAGTCCACTGCTGGTTATAGGCCTCGCGCCGTAACGCTACTTGGCAGGCAGTTTGGCGATCGCACCACCAGACACCTCGCAACCTAACCTAACATTTGTACCAAGGACGGGTATTATTCCTTGGGGCATCTATATGATATTATTCCTAGCATATAGACTAAGGGGAAAATCTTAAAGAGTAAATCTACTTTTCTACATGTCTCGGATCAGTGTATTTGTGGCCCATTCGTTGTTTCTGTTCCATAACACAAGTGAGTTTGCTGTTAATACGCATGAGACATCGGAGCAATGTATGTGGATTTCAACATATCAATGTATGTTTCTTACGTATGTATTCTTAAGTTAATTCATGTTTAGAGAGCCTTAAGATAGTAATTACAAATTCAAAGTTAATTTTGTCCAATCCAAATGTGACTAAGGCCATTTATGGCAATGTGTCCAATGGTATTTTAACATAAGTCACAAAGAGATAATATTGTTTTGACTAATGTTTCAGTGTTCATAGCTATTGCGTTAATTAATGTTTACATAGTTTTAAGGATAATTATAAATCCATTGTTTTTAATATTTAATTTTAAAATACTGAGGCTATTTATAAAAATAGTATTTGTAATAAGATTTCTTATATAATAATACTATCTTAACATTGGTTTTGAAAGGACGTTGTTTTGATAGATGTTCAGTGTCTGGGTTAAATTTATCAATTAAAGTTTACTAAGTTCAATGGGTTGTGTTAGATCTTCGCAATAATATAGCTCTACAAAGCCTATATGTAATTATACTAGTTAAATATTAAAAGCTCTTTAAATAAAAGCAATAATTAATTACCATAATTCATTATCTTCACGCACCCAAATCCAGGGTAGACAGAGGTCAAATCTAGACAAATAAGTCCCTTTGACCCACCTTTCACCGAAGATATTTTCGGGACAACGTTACAGGTGGTGAGCCTGTCGCCGCCTTAAAATAAAAATAAAAGGAAAGTAGATAAAGGAATCAGAAAATTAAGGATAATTAAATATTATTTTAACATTAAAAGGGATGTTGTATTGACAACTAGCCAGGGCATTCTATGCTGCAACCATGTTTTAATGTTAGACGTAACACACAATTAAAAAACTACATTTGTTTTCGTATTTTAATTAATAATGATGTTAGTGTGATCAATAAACATTTATTGAAGCTCAAGTTTTATTTTGATTTGTCTTACCCTTGACAACAGTATGTGTGTATTTATTCATTGGAATAAGAATTTAAATTGTCTATCGACACAGAGTCTATCTCTAGCGGATAAAACAAGGAAATAAATTTTTATAATGTTGAAACATATTAACTCTTTCCTAGACATTAGTTGGGCACGACCACCAGCCGAGGTGTCATATTAACGTATTTATTTATTCTGTTTTTTCAAAGACATACATACATTGAGAAAAAGAATGTAAAAATTCTAATTTGAAGTTCTCAAAAATATTTATTAATAATCTTGAAAAGAGTATATATAATTGGAATTTTGTTGATATGTATACATATTTCTATAAAGTATTATTAAGGTTATATATTATAAATTAACGTAATGAATTTTACTTATTTAATTTTGGAATATTATTAATTTTCAATATATTTTTCTTGGTCAATGATTAAACAACTGTTCAGGCTATAGGACTGTCTCCCGCAAGATGCTGCGACGACCTGCAGAACATTGCGGGAAGTCGATGGGTACAAATGACACAGGACCTTTCTATGGCGATCCTTAGGAGAGGCGCATGTTCAGCAGTAGACTGGTTAGACTGTTATGGATGACGATGATCATTGATAAGAAGTAATATATGTCACATGAGATACGCAATTACACTTTGTTAGTTGAAAAAGGTCATTTATTGAATGACAACATTTATCGATTAGTCTACCATCTCTAGATGTATGTTTCTGTTAAACATATTGAGATTTTGATGTTACTTTTTAGTATTGAATATGACCTGTCATACACGCAAATTACACTCAATTTTTGCTAACTTATCTCACATGCACACCAGTGTAGATATCGCGTTCTCATACTTATTATGCGTTTCGTGCATCTTTCAACATTAACATTATTTAAATGAGATAAGTAGCCACTTATAATATGTATGAGGCAGAGTTAGGAGTTTTCAGGATTTAAACTTATGTAATGCTAGTTTCAAGATTAAAGATTGGCTATCGTGACTTTCTTGGATTGGTCAGGAAGGCATCTCTTATCACTCTATGTACGTCGGTGCACTTGGACAGCTGTCGCAACCTGGGGCTGGTGCGCGGTGGCGCTTGCTGCCGCCCCGGCTCGGGGCGCGCGGCGGGAGGGGCAGCGCCCACTCCTCGGGACGGCGCAGCTGCAGCGTGGAGAGCAGGTCAAAAATCACACCCGTAGCTTAGTTGCTAGCGGCCCTGCCTTCGAAGCTAGGGGTTGATGATCAAGGCCGTGCATACGAACTCCTTGTCCGTGAGGTCTCGGGAGAGGCGACAGAGGATGGCCCTACCTACTCCTACCTATCTCCCCGAAAAATACCAGATTATACAACTGGTGACAAAGCGATCGCCAATCCGCCTGGGAACGATCGCGAGAAGCCTGTAGAATCAATCCTGAAATGGACTCCTCATAGGCTGTTTTATGTATAATTAAACCAATCATGTTCGTAGCACTATATGTAACAAATGAATAGTATCACTGAAATCGGTACAGCCTGTTCTGTGATATCAGTATCACTTGCAGGATTAGCTCATTTTGTTTGGGATAGCCCTAACACCGGTTAAGATAATATACTGTAAAGATGTAACAGGATATTATATCAGATCACTTTATAACGTAACTGATATCTAGTTCCTAACCATGACATAATTAATATTCTAATTGATATATAAACAAAGTACAAAACAAAAAACTTTAAAACGTTAAGATATTTGCACGTTCCTCGCCAGGTATCCGGAGCTGCTGCGCCACACTGCACGGACCCCCACGTCTCCGGCGTCACCAGGTCCAATTGGGAGCCCTGGATCTAGTCACGAACGATGCGATGCGATATTGAAATTGAGCTGAAACTCGAATTAAAACTATGTCCTCTCCGAACTAAGAAATTTAGTAATAATTTGTTGTATTGTGTTATATTTTTATAATAAATGGAAACTGACATGTTTTAACTGTTTTATTTCTTTAACAATCTACGCAAAACGACGATAAGCTCGCCGCTACCCGTCACGTTGTCCCAAAATCTTCGGTGAAAGGTGGGTCGGAAGGATTTAATCGTCTAGACTTCTGTCTACCTCTTTATTGGAGGAATATATGTGAATATATTTCTCAATTGCCTACTAGCCCACGTTACGCCACAAAAATCAGCTTTCTGCCAGTGTATATCCCGTTGAAATCGGTCTAGCTGTCTCAGAGACTAGCTGAACAAACGGACAGACATCTGAAACGTCTGGACCGATTTTGACGGGACTTTCACTGGCGGTAGCTGATGTTGTAAGGTGTAACTAAGGCTAGCATTATTTTAGAAACAATAATTAGGGTTTCGCGTTAACTACAAAACCGCGAGAAGAGCCGCAGGGCAGCATTTAGTCGAAGGCTGTTACACAACTAAACACTTACTTAGATGCTGCACCGACAAAAGCTTATGTTACTTTCGACTTATACATTTCACTTATATAACGTACACACATAACAGCTTGCAGTAGTCCACTGCTGGACATAGGCCTCTCGCGTGCCGTAATCGCCACGCTTGGCAGGCAGATTGGCGATCGCACTACCAGACACCTCGCAACCTAACCTAACATTTGTACTTAGGACGGGTATTATTCCTTGGGGCATCTATGATGATATTATTCCTTGGGGCATATAGACTAAGGGGAAAATCTTAAAGAGTAAATCTACTTTTTCTACATGTCTCGGGACTGGATATTTTTGGCCCATTCGTTGTTTCTTATTCCATAACACAAGTGAGTTTGCTACTTACGCATGAGACATCGGAGCAATGCATGTGATTTTCAACATATCAATGTATGTTTCTACGTATGTATTCTTGGGTTAATTAATGTTTAGAGAGCCTTAAGATATAATTACAAATTCATAGTTAATTATTCAATCCAAATGTGACTAAGGCCATTTACGGCAATGTGTCCAATGGTATTTTAACATAAGCCTAAAAAGAGATATTGTTTTGACTAATTTTTCAGTGTTCATAGCTATTGCGTTAATTAATGTTTACATAGTTTTAAGGGATAATTATAAATCCATTGTTTTTAATATTTAATTTTAATAAACTGAGGCTATTTATAAAAATAGTATTTGTAATAAGATTTCTTATATAATAATACTATCTTAACATTGGTTTTGAAAGGGACGTTGTTTTGATAGATGTTCAGTGTTCAAGTTAAACGGTCAATTAAAGTTTACTAAGTTCAATGGGGTTGCGTTAGATTCGCAATAATATAGCTCTACAAAGCCTATATGTGCTATACTAAAGTGTAAAATATTAAAAGCTTCAAATAAAAGCAAAAGTAGATAAAGTGAATCAGGAAAATTAAGGATAATTAAATATTATTTTAACATTGGCTTAAAAGGGATGTTGTATTGACAAACTAGCCAGGGGGCATTCGATGCTGCAACCATGTTTGATGTTAGACGCAACATACAATTAAAAAACTACATATGTTTTCATATTTTAATTAATGTTGTTAGTGTGGATCAATAAACATTTATTGAAGTCTAAGTTTGATTTTGATTTGTCTTACCCTTGACAACAGTATGTGTGTATTTATTCATTGGAATAAGAATTTAAATTCGTCCATCGACACAGAGTCTATCTCTAGCGGAGAGAAAACAGGCGAAATAAATTTTTATAATGTTGGAAATATAATATTAACTCTTTTCCTAGACATTAGTTGGGCACGATCACTTCAGCCGAGGTGTCATATTAACGTATTTATTTATTTGCTTGTATATATACATACATTGGAGAAAAGAATATAAAATTCCGATTTGAAGTTCTTAAAAATATTAACACACCTTGAAAGAGAATATAGCAATTTGATTTTTGTTGATATATATACATATTTCTATAAAGTATATCATATTAAGTATATTATAAATTAACTAATGAATTCTTTAAATTAATTAATGAATTCTTTACTTATTTAAGTTTGTATTATTATTAATTAATATATTTTTCTTTGAATGAATGAATATGAATATCTTCACGCAATTCCCAATACAGGGGTAGACAGAGGTCGAGTCTAGACAATCAAGTCCCTTCGACCCACCTTCCACCGAAGATATTTTCGGGACAACGTGACAGGTGGTGAGCCCATCGCCGTCTTTATGTCCAAGCCAACGATATTCGTACATAAGTTTTTGAAAAACCCATTGGTACGAGCCTACCAACTGGGGATCGAACTCGGGTCTATTGACTCGAAATTCCGACCACCCAACCACTCGGCTATCGTGACTTTATATATATATTTTTCTTAGTCAATGATTATACAACTGTCTGTATTAGACTGTCTCCCGCAAGATGCTGCGACGACCTGCAGAACATTGCGGGAAGTCGATGGGTGCAAATGACACAGGACCTTTCTATGTGGCGATCCTTAGGAGAGGCTTATGTTCAGCAGTAGACTTCTGTTAGACTGTTATGATGACGATGATCACGATAAGAAGTACATGTCACATGAGATATTGCAATTACACTTTGTTAGTTGAAAGGTCATTTATTGAATGACAACATTTATCGATTAGTCTACCATCTCTAGATGTATGTTTCTGTTTAAATATATTGAGATTTTGATGTTTCATACTTTTTAGTATTTTAGTATTGAATATGACCTGTCATACACACAAATTACACTAATTTTTACTAACTTTATCTCATGCACACCAGTGTAGATATCGCGTTCTCATACTTATTATGCGTTTTCGTGTATCTTTCAACATTAACATTATTTAAACAGAGATAAGTAGCCACTTATAATATGTACAGTGAGGGCAGAGTTAGGAGTTTCTAGGATTTAAACTTATAACAACTTCATAGTTTTAAGATTAAGATTGGCTATTTCTAGACTTTGGATTGGCTTCAGAAGGCATCTCAAATACCGGCGTACGTCGGTGCACTTGACAGCTGTCGCAGTTCCGGGGCTGGTGCGCGCGTGGCGGGTTGCCGCCCGGCGCGGGGCGCGCGGCGGAGTGAGGTAGCCCCACTCCCGGACGGTGCAGCTGCAGTGGAGGAGCAGGTCACAACCGACCCCGTAGCTAGCTGCTAGCGGCCCTGGGCCTTCTGAAGAAGGGCTGGATTACATGTGCACATGAATCCTCTCTGTCTGTGAAAGTTCTGAGAGCGGCTAGAGGGATGCCTACCTACCTAACCTATCTCGAAAAAAATTGATTAATATAAGCAAATCTGGTGACAAAGGATTTCAATCTGCCTGAATGATCGTAGAAGCTCAGAATCAATCCTGAAATGGACTTTTATAGGCTGTTTTGCTGTATATATTTCAAACTAACCGCGTTCGTAGCACCATATAACAAAATGAATAGCATCACCGAAATCGGTGCGCAGCCTGTTCTGTGATACTGCATCACTTGCAGGATTAGCTCATTTGTTTGGAGTAGCTCCCAACACCGGTTCAGATAATATACTGTAAAGATGTAACAGGATATATCAGATCACTTTATAACGTAACTGATATCTAGTTCCCAACCATGACATAATTAATATTCTAATTGATATATAAACAAAGTACAAAAACAAAAAACTTTAAAACGTTAAGAGCATTTAATGATCCTCGCCAGGTATCCGAGCTGCCGCGCCACTGCACGGACCCCTGACGTCCTCGCCGGCGTCACCAGGTCCACCGGGAGCCCTGATCTAGTCACGAACGATGCGATGCGATATTGAATTGAGCTGAAACTCGAATTAAAACTATGTCCCTCTGAACCAAGAACGCCCTAGTAACAATTTGTTGTATTGTGTTATATTTTATAATAAATGGAAACTGACAAGGTTTTAACTGGTTTTATTTCTTTAACAATCTACGAAACGATGATAGTCGCCGCCACCTGGGTCACGTTGTCCAAAAATCTTCGGTGAAAGGTGTGTCGGAAGACTTAATCGTTCAGACTTCGGTCACCTTTATTGTAGGAATATGAATATATTTCTAAATTGTTTACCAGCCCACGTTACGCCACAAAAATCGCTTCTGCTGCGTGCATATCCTGTTGAAACGGTCTAGCTGTCCAGAGACTAGCTGAACAAACGGACAGACATCTGAAACGTCTGGACCGATTTTGACGGGACTTTCACTGGCGGTAGCTGATGCTGTAAGACAACCAAGGCCAGCATTATTTTAGAAACAATAATTAGGCTCTGCGTTAACTGGCAAAACCGCGAGAAGAGCCGCAGGGGCAAAGCATTGTGTCAGAAGGCTGCCAAGTACGCACCAAGCTTTACTTAATGGATGCTGCACTGACAAAAGCTATGTTACTTGACTTATACATTCTGACTTATATAACGTACACATAACAGCTTGCAGTAGTCCACTGCTGACATAGGCCTCGCGTAATGCTACGCTTGGCAGGCAGCATTTGACTGCACTACCAGACACCCTTTAACCCAACCTAACATTTGTACTTAGGACAAGTATTATTCCTTGGGGCATCTAAGGATGATATTATTCCCTGGGGGGTATGCAGACCATATTATGGGAAAAATCTAAAGAGTAAATCTACTTTTCATATGTCCTAATTCATATTTCTTTGGCCCATTCAGTTGTTTTATTCCTATATAACACAAGTGAGTTTCATACTTACGTACAGACATCGGAGTAATGTATGTGATTTTCTAGTCATATCAATGTATGTTTTACGTATGTATTCTTTAAGTTAATTAATGTTTAGAGAGCCTTAAGATATAATTACAAATTCATAGTTAATTATTCAACTTTAAATGGACTAAGGCCATTTATATGAATGTGTCCAATGGTATTTCAACATAGTTTGCAAGAGATATTGTTTTGACTAATTTTTCAGTGCTCCAGAAGCACAGTGTGTTAATTAATGTTTACAGTTTTATATGGATAATTATAAATCCATTGTTTTGTATATTTAATTTTAATAACTGAGGGCTATTTATAAAATAGTATTTGTGTTGGGACGGTATAATAACACTATCTTCAACATTGGTTTTGAAAGGAATGCTGTTTTGATAGATGTTCAGTGTTCAAGTTAAACGGTCAATCAAAGTTTACTATGCAATGGGGTTGTGTTTAGATTCGTAATAATATATAGCTCACAGTCGGAGCGTACTATACCAAAGTGTAAATATTAAAAGCTTCAAATAAAAGCAAAAGTAGATAGCTAGAATCAGGAAAATTAAGGATAATTAAATATTATTTTAACATTGGCTTAAAAGCGGATAAGCGTTGTATTGACAAACCAGCCAAAATTGATGCCGCAAACCATGTTTGATGTTAGACGCAACATACAATTAAAAACTACATTTGTTTCGCATTTTAAATTAATGCTTGTTAGTGTGTGGACTAAATAAAAACATTTCTATTGAAGTCCAAGCTCAATTTTGATTTGTCTTACCCTTGACAACAGTATGTGTGTATTTGTCCATTGAATAAGAATTCCACGGACACAGAGTCCATTCTCAGCGGAGAGAAAACAGGCGAAATAAATTTTGCACGTTATGTTATACATTAACTCTTTTCCTAGATATTAGTTGGGTACGATCATCACAGCCGAGGTGTCATATTAACATTTATTTATTTGTTGTATATATACGTACATTGGAGAAAGAATATAAAATTTGATTTGAAGTTCTTAAAAATATTTATACACCTTTGAAAGAGTATATAAAGTTTGATTTTCGTTGATATATATTCATATTTCATAAAGTATATCATATTAAGTATATTATAAAATAACTAATGAATTTTTTAAATTAATTAATGAATTCTCTTTAATATAATAGTTTGTATTATTATTAATTGTTATATTTTCTGAATGAACAACATGAATATCTCTACGCAAATTCTACAGGGGTATAGAGGTCGAGCCCAGACAACCAAGTCCCTTCGACCCACCTCTTCCACTAAAGATATTTTCGGACAACGTGAGGTGGTGTGAGCCCATCGCCGTCTTCAAGTCCAAGCCAACGATATTCGTACAAGTTTTGAAAATCCCATTGGTGCATGAGCCTACCAACTGGGATCGGAACTCGGCCCATTGACTCGAAATTCGGATCACCCAAACTAATTTTGGCTATCGTGACTTATATAAGTACATTAGTCAATGATTATACAAACTGTCTGACTGTCTCCTGCAAGATGCCTGGACGACCTGCAATACTTGGTGGAAGTCGTGATGGGTGCAAATGATACAGGTGACCTTCTATGTGGCGATCCTTAGAGAGAGGCGTATGTTCAGTAGACTTCGTTAGACTCTTTACATGACGAGATGATCACGATAAGAAGTATGTCATATGAGATATTGCAATTACACTTTGTTAGTTGAAAGGTCACGTGGACAGACAACATTTATCGATTGGTCTACTATCCTAGATGAAGGTTTCGTTTTTAAAATATATTGAGATTTTGATGTTTCATACTTTTTAGTATTTTAGTATTGAATATGACCTGCCACGCAAATTACAATTAAATTTACTAACTTTATCTCTGGCGCACACCAGTGTAGATATCGCGTTCTCATACTTATTATGCGTTTATTCATCTTTCAACATTAACATTATTTAAACAACAGAGACAAGTAGCCACTTATGTACAGAGAGGGCAGAGTTAGGAGTTTCTGGTGGATTTAAACTTATAATAACTTGGGCAGTTTTAAGATTAAAGATTGGCTATCAGATTCTTGGATCACCAGAGAAGGTATTCCCTGGGCCACCGGCGGCCGTCGGTGCACTTGGACAGCTGTCGCAGTTCCGGGGCTGGTGCGCGGCGGGCTGCTGCCGTCACCCCGGCGCGGGGCGCGCGGCGGGAGGAGGCAGCCCTGCACTCCTGAGACGGCGCAGCTGCAGCGTGGAGGTGAGCAGGTCACAAACTGACCCTGTAGCTTAGCCAGCAGAGGCCCCTGCTTGGTGCCAGGGTTGATGGGATTTACATGCAGGCTGAATCCTCTGTCCGTGAGGTCTCTGAGAGGCGACAGAGGGATGGCCCTACCTACCCCACTCTATCTCGAAAAATACCAGATTATAAGCAAACTGGTGACAAAGTTAGGACGCCAATCCGCCTGATTGATCGCGAGAAGCCTGTAGAATCAATCCTGAAAGGACTTCATAGGCTGTTTTGTTGCAGAGACTAAACTAAATCATGTTCGTTGCACTATATCAAAATGAATAGTACTACTGAAATCGACAGCCTGTCTCAGACATCAAAATACTTGCAGGATTAGCTACTCATTTTGTTTGGGCTAGCTCCTAAACACTGGTTAAGATAATATACCAAAGATGTAATAAGGATATCAGAGCACTTTATAATGTAACTGATATCTAGTTCCTAACCAAGCGACATACTAATATTCTAATTGAGTTATAAACAAAGTACAAAACAAAAAACTTTAAAACGTTAAGATATTTGCACGTTCCTCGCCAGGTATCTGAGCCAGATGTGCCACTCGCAGACCTCACGTCCTCAGCGTCATCAGGTCCAATCTGGAGCCCTGGATCTAGTCACGAACGATGATGCGATATTGAAATTGAGCTGAAACTCGAATTAAAACTATGTCCTCTCCTGAACTAAGAAATTTAGTAACAATTTGTTGTATTGTGTTATATTTTATAATAAATGGAAACTGGACATGTTTTAACTGTTTCCGCCTCTCTATCAATCTACGCAAAACGATATAAGCTCGCTGCCACTGTCACGTTGTCCCAAAATTCGGTGAAAGGTGGGTCGGAAAGATTTAATCATCTAGACCCCGTCTACCTCTCTATTGGAGAATATATGTGAATATGTTTCTCAACAAAATTGCCTACTAGCCCACGTTGCCGCCACAAAAATCAGCTGTCTGCCAGTGTATATCCTGCTGAAATCGTCCAGTCCCAGAGACTAGCTGGAACAAACGATGACATCTGAAACGTCTCAACTGATTTTGACGGGACTTCTGACTGGCGGTAGCTGATGCTGTAAGAAAAATCTACATAACAGCACACGAAACATGAATTAGGGTTTCGCGTTAACTACAAAACCGCGAGAAGAGCCGCAGGGGCAGCATTTATCGAAGGCTGTTACACAACCAAGCTTTCTTTACTTAGATGCCGTACTGACAAAAAGCTATGTTACTTTCGACTTATACATTTCACTTATATAATGTACAAACATAACAGCTTGCAGAACCACTGCTGGACATAGGCCTCCCTGCGTGCTGTGTAATCGCTACGCTTGCAGGCAGATAGGGCGATCGCACTACCAGACACCTCGCAACCTAACCCAACATTTGTGTACTTAGACGGTATTCGTTCCTTGGGGCATCTACAGTGATGATATCATTCCTTGGGGCATATAGACTAAGGGAAAACTAAAGAGAATCTATTTCTTTTCTACATGTCCTTTGTGGGACTGATAATATTTGTGGCCCATTCGTTGTTTCTTATTCCATAACACAAGGAGTTTGCTACTTACGGCTGAGACATCGGATAATGTATGTGATTTTCTAACATATCAATGTATGTTTCTTTACGTATGTGGCTTGGGCCACTAATGTTTAGAGAGCCTTAAGATATAATTACAAATTCATAGTTAATTATTCAACTAAATGTGACTATACCATAGGCAATGTGTCCACTGGTATTTTTAAATATAAGCTCAAAAAAGAATATTTATTTGACTAATTTTCATAGTGTTCATAGCTTAGTGTTAATTAGTCGTTTATATAGTTTTAAGGATAATTATAAATCCATTGTTTTTAATATTTAATTTTAATATACTGAGGTTATTTATAAAATAGTATTTGTAATAAGATTTCTTATATAATAATACTATCTTGGTTGATTGTATTTGAAAGGGACGTTGTTTTGATAGATGTTCAGTGTTACTGCGATAAATAAACAGGCAGTGTCAGAGCAGTCCTCTCTAAATTTTGTGTTAAGACTATATTTTTGCAAGTTTGTATATTTGTAATCGTAAATTAATATATAATCAGTGCTACTAAAACATTTGGTGTTTTATTTTCAAATTTAGTAAGTGCTTTCTTCCATTTGTTATGTTTAACCTTAAAAATAGTACCGTATATTTAGACAGACATGATAATCGTCAAATACTTTGCTTTGCAGTTTAATAGAAGAAGATTTTGCTAGAATTTCATATATATACACATTTATCATTTTAAATTTAATATATTAATGAAAAAAGGAAGTTTTTAATATTTTAATACTGGTCGAATTCTCTGAGTCAAGAAACCCTGAGTTCGATCCTTAAGTAGCAGTCTCGTCCAATAGGTTTTTTTTTTTTAAAAGAGGAACCCTGCCTTTTAGACTTTATGGATTATGGAAGTCTGAGTCCAGCTAAGAGCAAACATTATAAATATAAAGGTAATGTAATTTATTACACCACAATCATAAGATAAAATGAAATAAAAAAAACTCAAGAACAAAGTACAATAAGGCAGTCTTATCGCTAAAGAGCGATCTCTTCCAGACAACCTCTCAGGCTAGAAAAAGACTTCTTAAGGACAGTGGGAGGTGGTATTTCTTTTAAAATAAAACTTATATGCAAATATTTAAAGTAAACTAAACTTGGATATATTTTATTAATATAATGTTTTAATAATATACTAATACATAATAAATATAATAGACATACATAAACGTAAATAATTATGTATATATATGAAGGGATAATGTATAAACCAGGCAAAACTCAGCGGATTTGCCAAAACAACTTTAATCTTCACAACAAATCTTTTCTAATCATTCCATCTGACAACCCTTTACAACTTCTTTTTCATTACTTTTTTCATTACTTTAAGCTTTAACAAAAGTAAATGATTAAATTAATACAGCAATTAATATCTCTACGCACTCCTAACATAGGGTAGACAGATAAAATAAGTCTAGACACAATTAAGTCCCTTTGATCCACCTTCCACCGAAGATATTTTCTGGACAACGTGACAGGTGGTGAGCCTGTCGTGCCGCCTTAAAATAAAGTAAAAGCAAAAGTAGATAAAGTGAATCAGGAAAATTAAGGATAATTAAATATTATTTTAATGATTGGCTTAAAAGGATGTTGTATTGACAAATTCAGTACAGGGGTATCATCTGATGCTGCAACCATGTTTGATGTTAGACGCAATAATACAAATTAAAAAAACTACATTTGTTTTCATATTTTAATTAATGTTGTTAGTGGGATCAAATAAACATTTAATAAAGCTCCAAGTTTGATTTTAATTTTGTCTTAACACTTTGATAAATAGTATAAAAATATTCATTGGAATAAGAACTGAATTCATCTATCAACAACACAGAGTCTATCTCTAGTGGAGATGTTATATGAAATAAAATTTTTATAATAATGAAATATAATATTAACTTTTCCTAATATTAGTTAAATGATCACCAGCTGAGTGTGTCATATTACTTGTATTTATTTATTTGTTTGTATATGTACATACATTGGAGAAAAGAATGTAAATCATTTGAAGTTCTTAAAAATATTTCAGTATACACCTTGAAAGAGTATATAGCAATTTGATTCTTTTGTTGATATGTATACATATTTCTATAAAGTATATATTATATTATATATAATAAATTAACTAATAGACCTTTAAATTAATAAATGAATTCTTCACTATTTAATTTTGTATTATTATTAATTTATATATTTTCTTTAGTCAATGATTAAACAACTGTCTGTATTAGACTGTATCCTGCAAGATGTCGCACGACTTGCAGAACATTGCGAAGTCGATGGGTAAATGACACAGGACCTTTCTTTATGTGGCGATCCTTAGAGAGGCGTATGTCTGGGTGCAGATTGTTAGACTGTTATGATGATGATGATCACGTATGGGTAAAGTATAAGGTCACATGAGATATTGTACTACACTTTGTTAGTTGAAAGGCTTATTGAATGACAACATTTATCGATTATCTACCATCTCTAGATGTATGTTTCTGTTTAAATATATTGAGATTTTGATGTTTCATACTTTTGTATTTTATTGAATATGACCTGTCATACACGCAATTACACTAATTTTTACTAACTTTATCTCATGCACACCAGTGTAGATATCGTGCCCTTACCCCATTATGCAAGTTTTCGTGTATCTTCAACATTAATACATTATTTAAACAGGAGATAAGTATTACCTATATGTACAGTGAGGGCAGAGTTAGAGTTTCTAGGATTTAAACTTATAACAAATTTATAGTTTTAAGATTAAAGATTGGCTATCGTGACTTTCTTGGATTGGTATTTGTGAATACTCCCTAAATACTCTGTACGTCGGTGCACTTGGACAGCTGTCGCCCCGGGCTGGTGCACGGCGGGTTGCTGCTGGTTTCGGCGCGGGCGCGCGGCGGGAGGCAGCCCACTCCCGACGCAGGCGCAGCTGCAGCGTGGAGGAGCAGGTCACAAACCGACCCTGTCGCTTAGTTGCTAGCGACCCCGCCTTCAGTTGTGGCTGGATGATTTACACGCATACGCCGAATCATGTCAGTCCGTTAGTGTCTCTGAGAGGCGACAGAGGGATGGTCAATCTACCTACCCTACCTATCTCGAAAAATACCAGATTAATATAAGCAAATGAGGACAAAGCGATCGCCAATCCGCCTTGAATGATCGCGAGAAGCCTGTAGAATCAATCCTGAAATGGACTTTCATGTTGTTGACCGCGTTCGTAGCACTATAAACAAAATGAATAGTATCACTTAAATCGGTACAGCCTGTTCTGGTGATATCAGTATCACTTGCAAGATTAGTCATTTTGTTGGGCTGCTAGCCCTAACACCGGTTAAGATAATATACTCGTAAAAGATGTAACAGGATATATCAGAGCACTTTTATAACGTAACTGATATCTAGTTCCTAACCATGACATAATTAATATTCTAATTGAGCGGCAAACAGCGTACAAAACAAAAACTTTAAAACGTTAAGATATTTGCACGTTCTCGCCAGGCATCCGAGCTGCTGTGCCACTGCACGACCCCACGTCTCGGCGTCACCAGGTCCAATTGGGGAGCCCTGGATCTAGCTCACGAACGACAGATGCAGAATAAATTGAACTGAAACTCGAATTAAAACTATGTCCTCCGAACTAAGAAATTTAGTAACAATTTGTTGTATTGTTTTATACTTTTATAATAAATGGAAACCTGACATGTTTTAACTGTTTTTTCCCAATAATCTACGCAAAACGACGATAAGCTCCTGCCACCCGTCACGTTGTCCCAAAATCTTCGGGTGAAAGTGTGGGTCGGAAAGATTTAATCGTCTGTGACTTCTGTCTACCTCTGTATTGAGGAATATATGCGGAATATGTTTCCTCAAATAATTGGTTTACCAGCCCAGCGCGCTGCCAAAAATCAGCTTTCTGCCAAATACATCCTGTTGAAATCGGTCTAGCTGTCCTTCAGAGATTCAGCTGGAACAAACGGACAGACATCTGAAAACGTTCCGGGACCGATTGTGACGGGACTTTCACTGGCGTAGCTGATAAGGTGTAAGTTCAAGGCTAGCATTATTTTAGAAAACACAATTAGGGTTTCCATGTTAACTACAAAACCGCGAGAAGAGCCGTAGGCAGCATTTAGCTCTGAAGGCTGTTACAGCAACTGTTTTACTTACTTAGATGCTGAAATTGACAAAAGCTTATGTTACTTGACTTCATACATTTCACTTATATAACGTACACATAATAGCTTGCAGTAGTCCACCACTGCTGACATAGGCCTCTGCGCCATCGCTTGGCAGGGGCAGATTTCAAGGATCGCACCACCAGACAACTCAAGGCAACCTAACCTAACATTTGTACTTAGGACGGTATTATTCCTTGGGGCATCTATGATGAGGTTATTCCTTGGGGCACAGTGGTGACTAAGGGGAAAATCTTAGAGAGTAAATCTACTTTTCTATGGCGTTCGAATTGGAGTATTTTTGGCCCATTCGTTGTTTCTATTCCAAAATATAAGTCAGTTTTGCTACTTACGCATGAGACAATGGGATAATGCATGTGATTTTCAAATATCAATGTATGTTTCATGTGTGGGCTCTGGGTTAATTAATGTTTAGGAGAGCCTTAAGATATAATTACAAATTGTATAGTTAATTATTCAATCCAAATGTGATTAAGGGCTACTTACGGTAATGTGTCCAATGGTATTTTAACATAAGCCTAAAAAGAGATATTGTTTTGACTAATTTTTCTTCTTAAAAGTTCATAGCTATTGCGTTAATTAATGTTTACATAGTTTTAAGGGATAATTATAAATCCATTGTTTTTAATATTTAATTTTAATAAACTGAGGTTATTTATAAAAATAGTATTTGTACAAGATTTCATATGGGTCAATACTATCTAACATTGGTTTTGAAAGGACGTCAGGGTTTTGATAGATGTCTGTGTTCAGTTAAACGGTCAATTAAAGTTTACTAAGTTCAATGGGGTTGCGTTAGATTCGGCAATAATATAGCTCAAGCAAAGCCTATATGTGCTATACTAAAGTGTAAAATATTAAAAGCTTCAAATAAAAGCAAAAGTAGATAAAAGGGAATCAGGAAAATTAAGGATAATTAAATATTATTTTAACATTGGCTTAAAAGGATGTTGTATTGACAAACTAGCTAGGGGCATTCGATGCTGCAACCATGTTTGATGTTAGACGCAACACACAAATTAAAAAACTACATTTGTTTTCATATTTTAATTAATGTTGTTAGTGTGGATCAATAAACATTTATTGAAGTCTAAGTTTGATTTTGATTTGTCTTACCCTTGACAACAGTATGTGTGTGTATTTATTCATTGAATAAGAATTGAAATTGGTCTATCGACACAGAGTCTATCTCTCTAGCGGAATAAACAGGTTAAAATAAATCTTTATAATGTTGGAAATATATTAACTCTTTCTAGACATTAGTTGGGCACGATCACTTCCAGCCGAGGTGTCATATTATCGTATTTATTTATTTGTTTGTATATATACATATATTGAGAAAAGAATGAAATTCTATTTGAAGTTCTTAAAATATTTATACACCTTGAAAGAGTATATAGCAATTTGATTTTTGTTGATATGTATACATATTTATAAAGTATATTATTATATATTATAAATTAACTAATGAATTCTTTAAATTAATTAATGAATTCTTTACTTATTTAATTTTGTATTATTATTAATTAATATATTTTCTTAGTCAATGATTAAACAACTGTCTGTATTAGACTGTCTCCTGCAAGATGCTGCGACGACCTGCAGAACATTGGTGGGAAGTCGATGGGTGTTCTGACACAGGACCTTTCTATGTGGTGGATCTTGTGGAGAGGCGTATGTTCAGCAGTACTTGTTAGACTCTCATGGATGTGACGATGATCACAGGATAAGAAGTACATGTCATATGAGATATTGTAATTATAATTTTTGTTAGTTGAAAATGTATTTCATTGAATGACAACATTTATCGATTAGTCTACCATTCTAGATGTATGTTTCTGTTTAAATATATTGAGATTTTGATGTTTCATACTTTTTAGTATTTTAGTATTGAATATGACCTGTCATATGCCAAATTATACTAATTTTTTAGTAACTTTATCTCATGCACACCAGTGTAGATATATCAGTTCTCATACTTATTATGTTTCGTGTATCTTTCAACATTAATATTGTTTTAAACAGAGATAAGTATTAATTTATAATATGTACAGTGAGGGCAGAGTTAGAGTTCTAGGATTTAAACTTACAACAA
>JAGSMR010000283.1:0-50988 GCA_029286605.1 Sericinus montela | reverse complement strand
ACTTCATAGTTTTACTTACAACAACTTCATAGTTTTAAGATTAAAGAGCTGCAAGATGCTGCGACGACCTGCAGAACATTGGTGGGAAGTCGATGGGTGTTCTGACACAGGACCTTTCTATGTGGTGGATCTTGTGGAGAGGCGTATGTTCAGCAGTACTTGTTAGACTCTCATGGATGTGACGATGATCACAGGATAAGAAGTACATGTCATATGAGATATTGTAATTATAATTTTTGTTAGTTGAAAATGTATTTCATTGAATGACAACATTTATCGATTAGTCTACCATTCTAGATGTATGTTTCTGTTTAAATATATTGAGATTTTGATGTTTCATACTTTTTAGTATTTTAGTATTGAATATGACCTGTCATATGCCAAATTATACTAATTTTTTAGTAACTTTATCTCATGCACACCAGTGTAGATATATCAGTTCTCATACTTATTATGTTTCGTGTATCTTTCAACATTAATATTGTTTTAAACAGAGATAAGTATTAATTTATAATATGTACAGTGAGGGCAGAGTTAGAGTTCTAGGATTTAAACTTACAACAACTTCATAGTTTTAAGATTAAAGAGATTGGCTTAATGAACTATGTCCTTTCGAACCAAAAATTTACTAATAATTTGTTGTATTGTGTTATATTTTTATAATAAATGGAAACTGACATGTTTTAACTGTTTATTCTTTAACAATCTACGCAAAAACAACGATAAGCTCGTCGCTACCTGTCACGTTGTCCCAAATCTTCCAGTGAAAATTGGGTCGGAAGGATTTAATTGTCTGACTGTCTGCCCTGTATTGGAGGAATATGTGAATATGTTTCTAAAATAAAAGTAGCCTACGATCCCACGTTACGCCACAAAAATCAGCTTTCTGCAGTGTAAAGTCCCGTTGAAATCGGTCATGTCTCAGAGATTAGCCGGAACAAACGGACAGACACCTGAAACGTCTGGACCGATTTTGACCCGGAACTTTCACTTGCGGTAGCTGATGTTGCTGAGTGTAACTGAGGCTAACATTATTTTGAAACAATATTAGGGTTTCGCGTTAACTGCAAAACCGCGAGAAGAGCCGCAGGGGCGGCATTTGATCAGAGCTGTAACACAACTAAGCTTGCCGTAGATGCTGCACCGACAAAAAGCATGTTGCTTAGGCTTTATACATTACACTTATAACCTACACACATAACAGCTTGCGGTAGTCCACTGCTGGACATAGGCCTCTCGCGTGCCGTAATCGCCACGCTTGGCAAGCAGATTGGCGATCCCGCACTGCCAGACACCTCGCAACTAACCTATAACCTAACCTAACATTTGTACTTAGGACCAGGTATTATTCCTTGGGGCATATAGACTAAAAGGAAAATGTTAAAGTAAATCTACTTTTTCATGTCTCGGGACTGGTATTTGTGGCCATTCATTGTTTCTTATTCCATAACACAAGTGAGTTGCTACTTGCGCATGAAGTTGTCAATTGCAGTAATATGATTTTCAACCTATCAATGTATTTCTACGTATGTATTGTTAGGTTAATTAATGTTAGAAACCTTGAGATATAATTACAAATTCATACTTAATTATTCAATCCAAATGTAACTAAGGCCATTTATGGCCATGTGTCAATAAGTATTTTAACATAAGCCTAAAAAGAGATATTGTTTTGTCTAATTTTTCCAGTGTTCATAGCTATTGCGTTAATTAATGTTTACATAGTTTTAATTGATAATTATAAATCATTTTTAATATACTGAGGCTATTTATAAAAACATTATTTGTAATGAATTTCTTATATAATAATACTATCTTAACACATTGGTTTTAAAAGGGACGTTGTTTTGAAAGATGTTCAGTGTGTTCAAGTTAAACGGTCAATTATAGTTTACTAAGTTTTTAATAGATAATTGTATAAATTAATAGTGAAACATTTAATTTAAATTAATATTCAGCCTATTTATAAAAAATGGTACTTTTAATAATATTTCTAATGTAAAATATTATTTTAACATTGGCTTAAAAGGGATGTTGTATTGACAAACTAGCCCAGGGGTTATTCGATGCTGCAACCATGTTTGATGTTGAACCGCAACATACAATTGAAACTACATTTGTTTTCATATTTTAATTAATGTTGTTAGTATGGATCAATAAACATTTATTGAAGTCTAAGTTTGATTTTGATTTGTTGACCACTTGACAACGTGTTTGTGTATTTGTTGTTATTCATTGGAATAAAGAATTTAAATTCGTCGTCTATCGAGTCTATCTCCAGCGGAGATAAAACGAGCCAACGAAGAAATTTTTATAATGTTGGAAATACAATATTAACTCTTTTCACAGACATTAGTCGGGCACGATCATCAGTTCTAGGTGTCATATTAACGTATTTATTTGTTGCTTGTTTATATTATATGTACATACATTGGAAAAGATATAAAATTCATTTAGAGTTCTTAAAAATATTTACACCTTGAAAGAGTATATAGCAATTTGATTTTGATATACATACATATTTCTATAAAGTATATTATATTAAGTATATTATAAATTAACTAGCTGAATTCTTTATATTAATTAATGGGTGCACTTATTTAATTTTAATTTCCTTGATGTGCATCCTTTCTTAGTCAATGATTATACAACTGTCTGTATTAGATGTCTGCCAGATGCCGACGACCTGCAGAACATTGCGGGAAGTCGATGGAGTGCAAATGACACAGGACCTTTCTATGTGGCGATCCTTAGGGAGGCGTATGTTCAACAGTAGACTTCTGTTGAATTGTTATGATGACGATGATCATGATAAGAAGTACATGTCACATGAGATATTGCAATTACACTTTGTTAAATGAAGGTCATTTATTGAATGACAACATTTATCGATTGGTCTACCATCTTTTAGATGTATGTTTCTGTTTAAATATATTGAGATTTTGATGTTTTATACTTTTTAGTATTTTATTAATGAATATGACCTATCATATATGCAAATTACACTCAATTTTTTACTAACATTATCATATATCGTGAGCTACTTTTTATTTTAAAACATATTCACATATATTCCTCAATACAGGAGTGAACAGAAGTCTAGATTGATTAAATCCTTCGACCCACCCTTTCTTGAGATTTTGGGACAACGTGACGGAGGTAGCGACGACCTTATCGTTGTTTTGCGTAGATTGTTAAAGAAATAAACTAGTTAAAACATATCAGTTTCCATTTATTATAAAAATATAACACAATACAACAAATTATTATTAAATTTCTTGGACTGGAAGGTTCGGTTAGGTTTTGATTAGGTTTCAGCTCAATTTCAATATAGCATCGCATCGTTCGTGACTGAATCAGGGCTCCCAATTGGACCTGAGCGCCGAGGACATTGGGGTCGTGCAGTGGCGCAGCAGCTCGGATACCTGGCGAGGAACGTGCAATTATCTTAACGTTTTAAATGTTTATATATCATTTAGAATAATTAATTGTATGTCATGGTTAGTAACAGATATATCAGTTACACGTAACAAAGTGCTCTGATATGTCCTGTTAACCATCCATTCACATCTTTGCGGTATATTATCTTAACCGGTGTTAGGAGCTAGCCGAAACAAAACGAGCTAATCCTGCAAGTGATACTGATATCACAGAACGGGGCTCCACCGATTTCAGTACTATTCATTGTGTTATAGTGCTACGAACGCGGTTAGTTTGAGTATATACATAAAAACAGCCTATGAATGTACATTTCAGGATTGATTCTACAGGCTTCTCGCGATCATTCAGGCCGATTGTCGATCGCTTTGTCGCAGTTGCTCATTTTAATCTGGTATTTTTCGAGATAGGTAGGGCTCCTCTGTCGCCTCTCGAGACACTCACAGACAGAGAGGATTCGTATGCACATGTAAATCATCAACCCCTAGCTTCCGAAGGCGGAGTCGCTAGCAACTGCTTACGGGGTCAGTTTGAAATCTGCTCCCTCCATCGCTGCAGCTGCGCTCGTCCCGGGAGTGGGCGCTGCCCCTCCCGCCGCGCGCACCAGCCCCCGGAATCCGGTGACAGCCGTCCGCGCACCGACGTACATAGAGTATTTAGAGGTGCCTTCATACCAATCCAAGAAAATGATAGCCAATCTTTAATCTTGAACTATTTCGGAAGTTATAAGTTTAACCTAGAAACTTCTAATCCTGCCTCACTGTACATAATATAAGTGCTACTATCTCTGTTTTAATAATAATGTTGAAAGATGTACACGAAAACGCATAATAAGTATGAGATTGGTGATATTCATATGTACACTGGTGTGCATGTGATAATGTTAGTAAAATGAGCGTAATTTGCGTATGACAGGTCATATTCAATAATAAAATACTAAAAAGTATAAAACATCAAAATCTCAATATATTTAAACAGAAACATACATCTAAAGATGGTAGACCAATCGATAAATGTTGTCATTCAATAAATGTATCTTTCATTTAACAAAGTGTAATTGCAATATCTCATGACATGTACTTCATCATGATCATCGTCATTATAACAGTTCAACAGAAGTTCACTGTTGAACATACGCCTCTCCTAAGGATCGCCACACAGAAAGCGTCTCCAGTCATTTTTTGCACTATCGACTTCCCGCAATGTTCTGCAGGTCGTCGGCATCTTGCGGAGACATTCTAATACAGACAGTTGTATAATCATTGACTAAGAAAGATATATTAATTAATAATAATACAAAAATTAATAAGTAAAGAATTAATAATTAATATAAAGTAACTACCAAGTTAATTTATAATATACTAATATAATATACTTTATAGGTGTATATATATCAACAAAATCAAATTGCTATATATACTCGTTCTAAGGTGTGTAAATATTTTTAAGAACTTCAAATGGGAATTTTATATTCTTTTCTCCAATGTATGTACACATACAAGCAACAAATAAATAAATACGTTAATATGACACCAGAACTGAGGTGATCGTGCCCACCAATGTCTATAGAAAAGAGTTACATTTCCAACATTATAAAAATTTTTCGCTGTTTCCAGACCTCCGCTAGAGATAGACTCTGTGTCGATAGACGAATTTAAATTTTATTCCAATGGGTCAAATACTGTTGTCAAGGTCATAAATCAAAATCAAACTTAGACTTCAATAAATGTTTATTGACCACAAATATAACAACATTAATTAAAATATGAAAACAAATGTAGTTTCTTAATTGTATGTTGCGTCTACATCAAACATGGTTGCAGCATCGAATAACCCCGGCCAGCTTTGTCATCACAACATCCCTTTTGTCACAATGTTAAATAATATTTTTACATTAGAAATATTATTAAAAGTACCATTTTTATAAATAGGTCGAATATTAATTTAAATTAAATGTTTCACTATTAATTTACAATTATCTATTAAACTAGTAAACTATAATTGACCGTTTAACTTGAACACTGAACATCTTTCAAACAACGCCCCGTATTCTTCCTCGCGGTTTTGTAGTTAACGCAAACCGAATTATTGTTTCTAAAATAATGCCAGCCTTAGTTACATTCCACAACATCAGCCACGCCAGTGAAACCTTGGGTCAAAATCGGTCCAGACGTTTCAGGTGTCTGTCCGTTTGTTCCGGCTAATCTCGAGACGGCTAGACCAGGATTTCAACGGGACTTGCCACTGGGCAGAAAGCTTTATTTTTTTGTGCGTAACGAGGATCGTAGGTCATTTTTATTTTAGAAACATATCTTTATTATTCTCCAATACAGAGGTAGACAGAAGTCTAGACGATTAAACCTTCCTAGTTGATCCGCCTTTCACCGAAGATTTTGGGACAACGTGACAGGGTGGAAGCGGCGAGCTTATCGTCGTTTTTGCAGATTGTTAAAGAAATAAAACAGTTAAAACATGTTGCCTTCCATTTATTATAGAAATATAACATAATACAACAAATTATTACTAAATTTTAGTTCGATAGGACATAGTTTTAATTCGAGTTTCAGCTCAATTTCAATATCGCATCGCATCGTTCGTGACTAGATCCAGGGCTCCCACTGACCTGGTGACGCCGAGGACGGGGGTCCGTGCAGCGGCGCAGCAGCTCGGATACCTGGCGAGGAACGCAATTATCTTAACGCGTTTTAAATGTTTATATATCATTTAGAATATTAATTATGTCATGGTTAGGAACTAGATATCAGTTACGTAACAAAGTGCTCCAACATATCCTGTTATTCACATCCATTCACATCTTTATGAGTATATTATCTTAACCGGTGTTAGAGCCAGCCCAAACAAAACGAGCTAATCCTGCAAGTGATACTGATATCACAGAACGGCCCATTGATTTTAGATACTATTCATTGTGTTATAGTGCTATGAACGCTAAGGTTTGAGCATATTCATAAAACAGCCTGGTGAATGTCCATTTCGGGATTGATTCTACAGGCTTCTCGCGATCATTCAGGCGGATTGTCGGATCAAGTTTTGTCACCAGTTTGCTCATTTTAATCTGGTATTTTTCGAGATAGGTAGGGCTCTCCCTCTGCCTCTCGAGACACTCACGGACAGAGAGGATTCGTATGCACATGTAAATCATCAACCCCTAGCTTCGAAGGCGGGTCGCTAGCAACCGTTACGGGGCCGCTTCCAGACCTGCTCCTCGCGCTGCAGCTGCGCTCTGTCCTGGAGTGGGCGCTGCCCTCCCGCCGCGCACCAGCCCCTCGGAACTGCGACAGCGTCCGGCACCGACGTACATAGAGTATTTAGAGGTGCCTCTTTCACAAGCCAATCCAAGAAAGTCACGATAGCCAATCTTTAATCTTGAAACTACTTGAAGTTGTTATAAGTTTAAATCCTAGAAACTTCTCAACCTGCCCCACTGTACATATTATAAGTAGCTATCATCTCTTGCTTTAATAATGTTAATGTTGAAAGATACACGAAAACGCATAATAAGTATGAGATTGCGATATCTATATGTACACTGGCGTGCATGTATAACAAGAAAACGAGTGTAATTTATGTATATGACAGGTCATATTCAATAATAAAAACACAAAAAGTATAAAACATCAAAAAACTTAAATATATTAACAGAAACATACATCTAAAGATGGTAATCAATCGATAAATGTTGTCATTCAACAAATGACCTTTCACTAACAAAGTAATTGTAATATCTCATGTGACATGTACTTTATCATGATCATCGTCATCATAACAGCTCCAACAGAAGTCTGTCACTGCTGAAGCATACGCCTCTCCTAAGGATCGCCAGTTGACAGAAAGGTCCTGTGTTTGGTAATTTGTCGATTTCCCGCAATGTTCTTGCAGTAGTCGTCGCAGCATCTTGCGGGAGACATTCTAATACAGTATGGGAAGCTGTATAATCATTGATCATGAAAGATATATTAATTAATAATAATACAAAATTAAATAAGTAAAGAATTCATTAATTAATTTAAAAGAATTCATTAGTTAATTTATAATATACTTAATATAATATACTTTATAGAAATATGTATATATATCAACAAAAATCAAACGTTATATACTGTTCAAGGTGTAAATATTTTAAGAACTTCAAATGGGAATTTTATATTCTTTTCTCCAATGTATGTACATATACAAGCAAATAAATAAATAAATACGTTAATATGACACCTAGAACTGGAGAGGTGATCGTGCCCGACTAATGTCTAGAAAAGAGTTAATATTGTATTTCCAACAATATAAAAATTTCTTTTCGCCTGTTTTATCTCCGCTAGAGATAGACTCTGTGTCGATAGACGAATTTAAATTTTATTCAAATGAATAAATACACAACATTGTTTTCAAGGGTCAGACAAATCAAAATCAAATTTAGACTTCAAGAAATGTTTATTGATCCATACTAACAACATTAATTAAAATATGAAAAACAACAGTTTTTTAATTGTATGTTGCGTCTAACATCAAACATGGTTGCAGCATCGAATAACCCCCGGCTACTCGTCAATACAACATCCCTTTTAAGTTAATGTTAAAATAATATTTTTACATTAGAAATATTATTAAAAGTACCATTTTTATAAATAGGTTGAATATTAATTTAAATTAAATGTTTCACTATTAATTTATACAATTATCTATTAAAACTTAGTAAACTATAATCATTGACCGTTTAACTTGAACACTGAACATCTTTCAAAAACAACGTCCCTTTTAAAACCAATGTTAAGATAGTATTATTATATAAGATATCGTGTTACGCAACAGTACTCTAATATATCCTGTTATTCACATCCATTCACATCTTTGCGAGTATATTATCTTAACTGGAAGTTAGAGCTAGCCCAAACAAAATGAGCTAATCCTAAGTATACTGATATCACAGAACGGGCTCTACTGATTTGGTGTGATACTATTCATTGTGGCAGAAAAGCATGAACGCGTTAGTTTGAGACATATTCATAAAAAACAGCCTATGAATGTCCATTTCGGGATTGATTCTACAGGCTTCGCGATCATTCAGGCGGGATTTGTCGATCGCTTTGTCACCAGTTTGCTCATTTTAATCTGGTATTTTTCGAGATAGGTAGGCCTCCTCTGTCGCCCTCCGAGAGCACTCATGGACAGAGAGGATTCGTATGCACATGTAAATCATCAACCCTTAGCTGAAGGCGTCGCTAGCAACTAAGCTGCCGGGTCAGTTTGTGACCTGCTCCTCCACGCTGCAGTTGGAAGCCTGTCCCGGGAGTGGGCGCTGCCCCCTCCGGGGCCGCGCACCAGCCTCCTGAACCAGGACAGCCGTCCAAGTGCACTGACGTATATAGAGTACTAGAGGTGCTTTCTACAAGCCAATCCAAGAAAGTCACGATAGCCAATCTTAATCTTGAAATACTTGAAGTTGTTATAAGTTTAAACTTGTGGAAACTTCTAACTCTGCCCTCACTGTACATATATTATAAGTAGCTACTTATCTCTGTTTTAATAATGTTAATGTTGAAAGATACAAGAAAACGCATAATAAGTATGAGATTGCGATATCTACGTACACCTGGCATGTGATAATGTTAGTAAAACGAGCACTTATGTATAAGGACAGGTCATATTCAATAACAAAATACTAAAAGTATAAAACATCAAAAATCTCAATATATTTAAACAGAAACATACATCTAGCATGGTAGACCAATCGATAAATGTTGTCATTCAACAAATGACCTTCATTTAACAAAGTGTAATTGCAATATCTCATGTGACATGTAATTTTATCAGATCATCGTCATCATAACAGTCTAACAGAAGTCTACTGGTTGAACATACGCCTCTCCTAAGGATCGCCAGAAAGGTCCTGTGTCATTTGTACCCATCGACTTCCCGCAACCTCCTGCAGGCTTCCAGCATCTTGCGGAGACATTCTAATACAGACAGTTGTATAATCATTGACTAAGAAAGATATATTAATTAATAATAATACAAAATTATTGGCAAAGAATTCATTAATTAATTTAAAAGAATTCATTATTAGTTAATTTATAATATACTTAATATAATATACTTTATAGAAATATGTATATATATCAACAAAAATCAAATTGCTATATACTGTTCAAGGTGTAAATATTTTTAAGAACTTCAAATGAATTATATTCTTTTCTCTCCAATGTATGTACATATACAAGCAAATAAACAACAAATACGTTAATATGACACCAGAACTGCGTGATCGTGCCCGACTAATGTCTAGGAAAAGAGTTAATATTGTATTTCCAACAATATAAAAATTTTCGGCCTGTTTTATCTCCGCTAGAGATAGACTCTGTGTCGATAGACGAATTTGAATTCTTATTCAAATGAATAACACACAAATACTGTTTCTAAGGGTCAGACAATCAAAAATCAAATTTAGACTTCAAGAAATGTTTATTGATCCATATCACTAATAAACATTAATTAAAATACGAAAACAAATGTGAAGTTTCTTTTAATTGTATGTTGCGTCTAAATGATCAAACATGGTTGCAGCATCGATCAACCCCGGCTATTTTGTCAATACAACATCCTTTTAAGCCAATGTTAAAATAATATTTTACATTAGAAATATTATTAAAAGTAATTATTTTTATAAATAGGCCGAATATTAATTTAAATTAAATGTTTCACTATTAATTTATACAATTATCTAATAAAACTTAGTAAACTATAATTACAGCCCGTTTAGCAGACATGGCATCTTTCAAAACAACGTCACTTTTTAAAACCAATGTTAAGACCGTATTATTATAGAAATCTTGTCTAAATACTGTTTTTATAAATAGCCTCAGTATATTAAAATTAATATTAAAAACAATGGATTTATAATTATCCATTAAAACTATATAAACATTAATTAACGCAATAGCTATGAACACTGAAAAATTAGACAAGAACTAATATCTCTTTTTGGGCTTATGTTGAAATACCATTGGACACATGGCCATAAATGGCCTTAGTTACATTGGATTGAATAATTAAGTATGAATTTGTAATTATATCTCAAGGCTCTCTAACATTAATTAACCCAACAATACATACATTAGAAACATACATTATTGGAGTTGAAAATCACATACATTGCACCGATGTCTCCATTGCGTAAGTAAGCAAACTCACTTGTTATGGAATAAGAAACAACAAGATAGACCCACAAATACCCAGTCCCGAGACATGTAGAAAAATGGGTTTACTCTTTAAAATTTTCCTTTAGTCTATATACCCCAAGGAATAATATCATCATAATTTTAAAGGAATAATACCGTCTAAGTACAAATGTTAGATTAGAGATTATGTTAGGTTGGGTTGCGAGGTGTCTGAAGTAGTGCGATCGCCAATCTGCCCTGCCAAGCGTGGCGATTACGAGGCACGCGGGGGCCTATGTCTAGCAGTGGACTGCAAGCTGTTATGTGGCGTTGCATAACGTACACGGCAACGTACAACAGTGTAATGTATAAGTCGAAAGTAACGCATAAGCTTTTGTCGGTGGCATCTAAGTAAGTAAGCGGATTGGTAACAGCCTTCCCGACTAAATACTTGCCCCTGCGAAGCTCTTCGCGGTTTTGTAGTTAACGCAAAACCCTAGTGTGTTCCTAAATAATGCTGGCCTTAGTTACACCTTACAGCATCAGCTACCGCCAGTGAAAGTTCCGTCAAAATCGGTGCAGACGTTGTTTCAGGTGTCTGTCCGTTTATTCCGGCCAATCTGAGACAGCTGAACCGATTTCAACAGGACTTACGCAACAAGCTTGATTTTATGTATGTTTGAGGGATCGTAAACTACTTTATTTTAGAAACATATTCACTACTCCTTCCTCAATACAGAGGCAGACAGAAGTCTAGACTGATTTAAATCCTTCCGATCCGCCTTTCACCGAAGATTTTGGGACAACGTGACGGGCGCGGCAGGAAGCTTATCGTCATTTGCGTAGATTGTTAAAGAAATAAAACAGTTAAAACATATCAGTTTCCATTTATTATAGAAATATAACATAATACAACAAATTATACTTGTTTCTCCTCTTCCCTCGGACCGCTTTATAATTGTAGACGTGCTCAAACCCTTTTTTTTTTGTCATAAAATTATAAATTAAAATGTGGCTGTAAATAAATCACGTTAAATAATAGTAGTGCATAAATTTTAAAGTGTTCTCATAAAACAATTATACCAAAGAGTGAATGCGAACAATATATGTGTGAGACAAAGTGCGAATATCTCAATGAGACAGAAACTTTGATGACGCAAATGCAACGCCCGCTCGCCGCTGGTTTAGCGCATCACTCTCTCACTGCAGAGCAATACATAGGGTAAGCGCAGTGCTGTTACCAAATTTAAGTGTTCTAAAAATAGTGACTTCTATCGACGCCAACACTTGTGCCTCTGTATTTTATGCTACCTAGTACCAATTCGTGAATTACATTGAATTGAACGTGTGGAGATTTATTAATAATAATAGATAATAACTTAGACAAATCTGTCTCCGATACGGAAACATGCTACGGGACTCAGTCTCAATCCAAATTAAATGTAACGCCACAAAATTATAACAGAAATGCTCATATAAAGCGTAAGCGGAGTGACGACTTGCATTGAACTATCAAAGCTCAGAGAGTGCATAGTATGTTTTCAACTCTACTGAAAGGCACCAAGAACACGAATTTAAAAAACGCTGAAACTCTAAAGAATTATTCAACAAACTAATGTTAATATTGAAAATTCTATATCCTTCTTATCCGCACAAAATGAAAGGTTGAAGGAAACAAATACGAGAGACGACTAGAAAATAGAGCGAAGGACCAGTATATCAGTTTATTAGAAGATAAATTGAAAGAAATATACAGCAAGATAACGGAAAATCAAATTTTGAAATAAAAATGTGCCCAAATTACAAAATGAATCAAAAGACGACCTCATAAACATGGTTCTCCACTCTTTCCGATACCATAAAATGCGATATAAAAAGGACCGATATTAGAGATATTTATAGAATTAGGAGTAAGAAAGACACTGTATAAATACTCCTATTGTGGTTAAAACTTCGTCAACTAGCAAAAACGATTTAATGAGGTCCTGTAAAAGCACAATGTTACACAAAGACTAAATTATGTGCCAAACACACCTAGGACTAGAAATCATCAGAGGATAACCCTGTTTTATTGGAACAACTCACTACAAGGCTGCTCGTCTACACTTTCTTGCCGTGACCTTAAGACCAAGGAGATTCAAGTACTGCTGGACTGCTTACGGAAGAATATATCTTCGAAAGAAGAATTCGTCTTGGTGGTGAATCTACAGGTTTAAGCCCTTCTTCTGGTGACAATGCTTCCATATCACCTGTATATCTAAGTAATTTCAGTATATATCTATAAGTATTTCTTTTTGTGTCATTAGTCTTCTCTCTCTAAGTTGTAAAACTCTATTTTTACAGGCACACAAACTACATATACATACACAAACAAAAATTAATCTTTTAGTTTCTACATAAAGTTATACTAAATATCATAAAATTGAAAATTATTATTTATATAGCCAATGTTCAACGACACATTACTTCTAGTTTTTCAGTTTTTCTAACAGTTGCTATTCATATTTTCCAAATAACTTGTATATTATCACACTTAACATTAAATTTTTATTTTATTTTGTGAATGGGTGATTTTTTACAAACGCTACAAGATATAGATAATATAGTCTTGGCTACTTCATTCAGTGTGAAATCTCGGATTTAAAAACAATTATAATTAAATCAGTTTAACAGTTATTTCCTACCGAAATATTAAATATTTAATTTGTAGTTTAATGATAAACTTGGCTGATCTCACATTTACCACTACGGATATCATCCTTATTATGAGAATGAGACTGGAATTACTCATAAACTAATACCTATATTAAAAACTATACTTCTTATAAAACTATCTATCAATAAAACCAAAATGACGTTGCTGTGTGTATATTTGAGATACACTGAAAACCAAATGTTATAGAATAAAATTAGTTGAAGCTACCTTACAATAGATGTATTAAAATAATATTTTTCTGTGCTTATACCGCTCTCCATCGAATATTAATAGCAAACTTTACTTAATTCATTGATGTCATTAAGATTCTATAACCTCTCAAAATATTATTGCTGAGACATTAATGTTAATATTATTTCTAAACCAAACAGAATCAACATGATGTAAAATAAATTTATATCCATCTAGATAGTCTTTCACGCTTGCAGTATTCTTGCGGGCATACTCTTCAGAAAAAAAATTGTCTCGTCATTTTGCGATCAGACAAATAAAAAAAACTCCGCGTTAATTGCTGTTTCTGATGTAACTGATCAACACCACCACATTTTATCTTTGTCTAAAGGCGAAAATATGACATTCCTGTCTGAGGCAGCTACTATTAATTTTAAGAAAACCTCTAAAATTGCGGGAAAATAATTTAGCTTCAACATACTTTAATGAAGCGCCAATATAATCCACAGACATTCTCATTTCGACGACTCATTCAATCAATCAAGAAGGCCCCAATTACCATAAATATACCTAAAGTAAAGAATAATAAAACCCTGGATTACAGTCAGTATCTTGAGATGTATTAAAATCATAACAAGGCTACAAAAACAGGTTCTATAACGACCCTATGACGGCGTAAAGGTTACATACTATAGATATAGAAACTATTGCAATAATGTCATAAAAACTTAAACATAATTATCACTTAAGAATTTGCTTAGTCATTCTAAAAATAATAAACTACTTTGGAAGCCACAACAAAAACATCAACATGAAATAAAACAAATAATATTAACTTTGGAAGCTTCCATTACTAAAATCATACAGTAGAATCCTTTTAAGTCTGCAGCCTGTGCCTACTTTCACAAGTTGGCAGTGCTCACTGAAAATATCCGAAATAACTCTTTGCCTGATGATCAAAACCATTACATTAAAAACTATTTCCAACGATTCTTTAATCTTTTCGTTCTATTAGATACAGATAATGACAGAAGTGTATTCTATAATCTCAAATTTAAAATCTGACAGTTCCCACACAGGATAGGATAATATTCCAACGAGATACCTTAAATTTGCTATACAAAGTTACACCTATTATTACGCATTTAGCTAATCTTTGCTTCAAAACAGGCATATTTCAAACTTATTAAAAGTCATAATTACACTGCAGTGTACAAAGAGGCGGGAACAAGACAGAAGTATAACCAATTACAGGCCTATATATTTACCACCAGTTTTATCGAAAATATTAGAAAAGTTACTTAATGTCAGTTGCTAAAATACCTTGACACTTTTAAATAATATCCTCTCGTCTCAATTTGAAAGCTTTGAACAAGGAATTTCAACAGAAGATGCTATACATCCTTGAGCTCTTTAATTATAAATAATCTAGATAATAAAAAAAAATGTTTGTCTGTCTTCCTAGATTTAAAAAAGCATTCGATACCGTCTCGCTGCCTATACTGATTACGTAAATTAGAAAATATCCGGAATGCAGAGATAATCAACTTTCCAGTTTTTCAAAGACTATCTTATACCAACAGAACCCAAAAACTAAAATTAGAAAAAGATATCAGTGAGGGGAGGTAAGCGTAACGCGCGGCATTCCCAAGGCAGTGTCCTAGGACCTACATTATTTTAATATATATAAATGACCTCTGCAACAGACATCCAACAATGCTCAGTTGTCCTCGCTGATGATACCGCTCTGGTCTTCTCTGCACCAACTTGGGAAATATTAAAGCGAAATGTTGAAGAGGTATGACAGATATTGCTAAATGGCTAGAGAATAATCTTTTAACATTAAACACATCTAAAACTAAATACATTTGTTACAGTATACAAAATAATTCACAACCAGATAAAGATTTTTATATAAGAATACACACATGTAATTTAATAAACAATGCCCAAAATTGTGGATTGCGCTACTATAAGCAAGTCGCCCAAACAAAACATCTTTGGTATAATCATTGATCAAAATTTGTCATGGTATCCTCAAGTTGAAAATGGCCGTAAAGAGTTAGAATTTATTTGGATGTTTAAAAATCTGAGACAGGTAGTTTCAAATAATATGTCAGTTACAATTTGTAAAACAAATCTTTTAAATAAAATATATGTCCCTTCGCCTTGTACAATCGGTAATTACATGCATTCCTATTTGAGGAGGGACACTCAAACACGATTCCTTATGATGAAAGGGCTCAAGGGCATTACTAAAAGTTATGTGTTCAAGACACAAAGTGCTGCTGATAGTCTCTATAAAACATGTCAATTGTATTATCAATCAGAAAATTATATATTATTCACATACAATATTAAGAAACATAAGAACATTCTAGTAAAACCAGACTATGATTGCAAAAGAAGTAGAAGACGATATGTCGTTGCGCTAGTACCCAAATCAAAACTGTTTTGCAAGTGTTCAATATTCAATAAGGATCCAATACCTACTTTATATATAATGCTATAAATGAAATAAAATATATTCTCAAGACGTATCCCACCAATTGTAAAGAATTTCGGTAAGTGAATGGCTAAGAAGATAAATTATGAAGAAACTGAGAGATTATTATAGAGATAAATAGCATCCATATGTATCACAGGAGCTTGCCTGAAACGCACACACACACACACACACACACACACACACACACACACACACACACACACACACACACACACACACACACACACCACACAGATGCATGCTTTTGTTAATATATTTCTAATAAAATTGTAACTACAGTACTATTTTCTAAAAGGGTTTGTCATATTATGTAGTTATGGAAGAGGCGGAGTTCCTGGTACAGGCGTCAGCTTAAAAGGAACTCAAAATTGTATCATGGGAAAAAAAAATGTCATGTTGGAAATAAAACCCAATTTATTTAATGTTTAATATTTAATTACTAAATTTCTTAGTTCGGATAGGACATAGTTTTAATTCGAGGTTTCAGCTCAATTTCAATATCGCATCGCATCGTTCATTGACTAGATCCAGGGCTCCCAATTGGACCTGGTGACGCGCGAGGACGTGGGGGTCCGTGCAGTGGCGCAGCAGCTCAGTTACCTGGCGAGAACGTGCAATTATCTTAACTTTTAAATGTTTTATATATCATTTAGAATCAATAATTATGTCATGGTTGAGACATAGATATCAGTTACGTAACAAAGTGCTCTAATATATCTGTTCATCCATTCACATCTTTGAGTATATTATCTTCTTAACCGGTGTTAGGGCTAGCCCAAACAAACGAGCTAATCCTGCAAGTGAAATACTGATATCACAGAACCAGGCTCTACCGTTTCAGTGATACTATTCATTGTGTTATATAGTGCTACGAACGCGGTTAGTTTGAGTATATACATAAAAAACTGCCTATGAGTGTCCATTTCGGGATTGATTCTACAGGCTTCTCGCGATCTGGCTTCGAAGGCGGGTCGCTGTGGCAAGTTACGGGGTCAGTTTGTGACCACTGCTCCTCCACGCTGCAGCTGCGCCTGCGTCCGGGGTGGGCGCACCCCTCCCGCCGCGCACCAGCCCCGGAACTGCGACAGCCGTCCGAGTGCACCGACGTACATAGAGTATTTCGGGGTGCCTTCTGGCTCAATCCAAGAATCACGACAATCTTTAATCTTGAAACTACTTGAAGTTGTTATAAGTTTAAATCCTAGAAACTTCTAACTCTACCCTCACGCCATATTAGTAGCTACTTATCTCTGTTTTAATAATGTTAATGTTGAAAGATACACGAAAACGCACTTAATAAGTATGAGATTGCGATATCTATATACACACTGGTGTGCATGTGATAATGTTAGTAAAATAGAGTGTAATTTGCCGCGTATATGACTAGGTCATATTCAATAATAAAATACTAAAAGTATAAAACATCAAAATCTCAATATATTTAAACTTAGAAACATACTACTAGATAGTAGAACCAATCGATAAATGTTGTCATTCAATAAATGACCTTTCATTTAACAAAGTGTAATTGCAATATCTCATGTGACATGTACTTCTTATCATGATCATCGTCATCATAACAGTCCAACGAAGTCTACAGCTGAACATACGCCTCTCCTAAGGATCGCCACATAGAAGGCCCTGTGTCATTTGCCATCGACTTCCCACAATGTTCTGCAGGTCGTCGCAGCATCTTGCGGGAACATCTAATACAGACAGTTGTATAATCATTGACTAAAGATATATTAATTAGCCAACAATACCGATTAAATAAGTAAAAGATTCATTAATTAATATAAAGGAATTATTGAATTAATTTATAATATATAATATAATATACTTTATGAAATATGTATATATCATAAAAATCAAATTACTATATACTCTCGTTCAAAGGTGTGTAAATATTTTAAGAACTGGAAATGGAATTTTATATTCTTTTCTCCAATGTATGTACATATACAAGCAAATAAATAAATAAATACGTTAATATGACACCTAGAACTGAGGTGATCGTGCCGACTAATGTCTAGGAAAGAGTTAATATTGTATTTCCAACATTATAAATATTTCTTTCGCCTCATTTCATCTCACTAGAGATAGACTCTGTCGATAGACAATTTAAATTCTTATTCCAATGAATAAATACACAAATACTGTTGTCAAGGTCAGACAAATCAAAATCAAACTTAGACACCAATAAATGTTTATTGAAAGTCCATACTAACAACATGGTAAAATATGAAAACAAATGTAGTTTCTTAATTGTATGTTTGTCTAACATCAAACATGGTTGCAGCATCGAATAACTGGCTAGTTTATCAATACAACATCCCTTTTAAGTGATATTAAAATTATATTTTACATTAGAAATATTATTAAAAGTACCATTTTTATAAATAGGCCGAATATTAATTTAAATTAAATGTTTCACACTATTAATTTATACAATTATCTAATAAAACTTAGTAAACTATAATTGACCGTTTTAACTTGAACACTGAACATCTTTCAAAACAACGTCCTTTTAAAACCAATGTTAAGATAGTATTATATAACGAAATCTTATTACAAATACTGTTTTTATAAATAGCCTCAGTATATTAAAATTAAATATTAAAAACAATGGATTTATAATTATCATTAAAACTATATAAACATTAATTAACGCAATAGCTATGAACACTGAAAATTAGACAAAACAATATCTCTTTTTAGGCTTATGTTGAAATACCATTGGACACATGGCGCAAATGGCCTTAGTTACATTTAGTTGAATAATTAAGTATGAATTTGTAATTATATCTCAAGGCTCTCATAACATTAATTAACCCAACAATACATACGTAAAACATACATTGATAGGTTGAAAATCATACATTGCACCGATATATCTCATGCGTAAATGTAAACTCACTTACATGTTATGGAATAAGAAACAACAGATAGGCCACAAATACACACAGTCCAAGGACATGTAGAAAAGTAGATTTACTTTAACATTTTTCCCTTTAGTCCTATATGCCCCAAGGAATAATATCATCATAGATACTTTAAGGAATACCCGTCCTAAGTACAAATGTTAGGTTAGATTGTATTTAGGTTGGGAAGTTTGCAAGGTGTCTGGTAGTGCGATCGCCAATCTGCCTGCCAAGCGTGGCGATTACGGCACACGCAGAGGCCTATATCCAGCGATGGACTACAGCTGTTATGTATGTGCGTTACACCAAAGTGCCAATGTATAAGTCGAAAGTAACCGCGGCTTTTGTCAGTTGCAGCATCTAAGTAAGTAAGCTTAGTTGTGTAACAGCCTTCGACTAAATGCTGCCCCCTGCGGCTCTTCTCGCGGTTTTGTAGTTAACGCAAAACCCTAATTATTATTTCTAAAATAATGCTGGCACATAGTTACACCTTACAACTCAGCTACCGCCGGTAGAAGTTCCATCAAAAATCGGTCCAGGTTTGTTTCCAGGTGTCTGTCCGTTTGTTCGGCTAATCTCAAGGACAATAGACCGATTTCAGCAGGACTTACACTGGCAGAAAGCACAATTTTGTGGCGAGGGATCGTCGGCTGCGGAAACATGACCTATATATTCCTCAATACAGAGGTAGACAGAAGTCTAGACGATTAAATCCTTCCGATCGCCTTTCACCAGATTTTGGGACAACGTGACAGGTAGCGGCGAGCTTATCGTCATTTTTGCATGGGTGTTAAAAAGAAATAAAAGCAGTTAAAACATGTCAGTTTCCATTTATTGTAAATATAACATAATACAACAAATTACTAAATTTCTTAGTTCAGTGGGGATAGTTTTAATTCGAGTTTCAGCTCAATTTCAATATCGCATCGCATCGTTCGTGACTAGATCAGGGCTCCCAATTGGACCTGGTGACGCCGAGGACAGTGGGGGTCGTGCAGTGGCGCAGCAGCTCGGATACCTGGCGGGAACGATGCAGTGTCTTGTTTTAAATGTTTATATGTTTGAGATAATGAATTATCTGATGTCAGTTACGTAACAAGAATGTCTAATATATCCTGTTATTCACATCCATTCACATCTTTTGCGAGTATATTATCTTAACCGGTGTTAGGAGCTAGCCCAAACAAAATGAGCTAATCCGCAAGTGATACTGATATCACAAGACAGGCTCCACCGATTTCAATGATACTATTCATTTTGTTATAGTGCTACGAACGCGGTTAAATTTGAAATATATCATAAAAACTGCCTATGAATGTCCATTTCAGGATTGATTCTACAGGCTTCTCTACGCGATCATTCAGGCGGATTGTCGATCGCGCTTTGTCACCAGTTGCTCATTTTAATCTGGTATTTTCAGAATAGGTAGGGTAGGTGAGGGCTCTCCCTCTGTCGCCTCTCAAGAGACCTTTCCCACGGACAGAGAGGATTCGTATGCATGTAAATCAGCCAACTAGCTTCGAAGGCGGGGGTCTCGCTAGCAACTAAGCTGCGAAGAAGTTCAGTTTGTGACCTGCTCCTCCACGCTGCAGCTGCGCCGTCTCGGGGAGTGGGCTGCCCCTCCGCCACGCCTGCCAGCCCCGGAACTGCGACAGCGTAAGTGCACCGACATTACATATAGAGTATTTAGAGGTGCCTTCACAGGCTCAATCAAAAGAAATGCGATAGCCAATCTTTAATCTTGAAACTACTTGAAGTTGTTATAAGTTTAAATCCTAGAAACTTCTATAACTCTGCCCTCACTGTACATATTATAAGTAGCTACTTATCTCTGTTTTAATAATATTAATGTTGAAAGATACACGAAAACGCATAATAAGTATGAGATTGCGATATCTATATGTACACTGGTGTGCATGTGATAATGTTAAAGTAAAATGAGTGTAATTTGCATCATGACAGGTCATATTCAATAATAAAATACTAAAAGTATAGAACATCAAAATCTCCAATATATTTAAACAAGAAACATACATCTAAAGATGGTAGACCAATCGATAAATGTTGTCACATTTCAATAAATGACCTTTCATTTAACAAAGTGTAATTGCAATATCTCGTATGAAGCATGTACTTCTTATCATGATCATCGTCATCTTAACAGTCTAACAGAAGTCTACTGCTGAACATGCACTCTCCACTAAGGATCGCCACATAGAAGGTCCTGTGTCATTTTTGCCATCGACTTCCACCAATGTTCTGCAGGTCGTCACTTAAGCATCTTGGGAGACATTCTAATACAGACAGTTGTATAATCATTGACTAAAGAAGATATATTAATTAATAATACAAAATTAAATAACTTCAAGAATTCATTAATTAATTTGAGAATTTGTTAATTAATTTATAATATACTTAATATAATATACTTACATAAATATATATATATCAACAAAAAATCAAATTGCTATATACTCATTCCAAGGTGTATAGAAAATATTTTTAAGAACTTCAAATAGAATTTTATATTCTTTCTCAATGTATGTACATATAAGCAAATAAATAAATAAATACGTTAATATGACACCTAGAACTGAGGTGATGTTGTGACTAATGTCTGGGGAAAAGGTTAATATTGTATTTCCAACAATATAAAATTTCTTTCGCCTGTTTTATCTCCGCTTCAGAGATAGACTCTGTGTCGATAGACGAATTTGATTCTTATTCAGGCTGAATAAATACACAAATACTGTTTTCAAGGGTCAGACAAATCAAAATCAAACTTAGACTTCAATAAATGTTTATTGATCAATACTAACAACATTAATTAAAATATAAAAACTATTATAGTTTTTTTTAATTGTATGTTGCGTCTAACATCAAACATGGTTGCAGCATCGAATAACCCCAGCTGGTTGTCAATACAACATCCTTGCAAGCCAATGTTAAAATAATATTTTACATTAGAAATATTAATAAAAGTACCATTTTTATAAATAGGCCAAGATATTAGTTTAAATTAAATGTTTCACTATTAATTTATACAATTATCTAATATTAAAACTTAATATATATATATATATATATATATATATATATATATAGGCATAATTTTGGTTAATTGCTTAGACACTGAACATCTTTCAAAACAACGTCATACAAAACCAGTATTGTTAAGATAGTATTATTATATAAGAGAAATCTTATTACACAAATACTGTTTTTATAAACTAGCCTCAGTATATTAAAATTAAATATTAAAAACAATGGATTTATAATTATCCATTAAAACTATGTAAACATTAATTACTTGCAATAGCTATAACACTGAAAAGTAGACAAAACAATATCTCTTTTTGAAACATATTTAGAGTACCATTGGACACATGGCCATAAATGGCCTTAGTTACATTGGATTGAATAATTAAGTATGAATTTGTAATTATATCTCAAGGCTCTCTTAACATTAATTAACCCAACAATACATACGGCAAAACATACATTGATGAGTTGAAAATCACATACATTGCACCGATGTCTCATGCGTAATGTGACTCCTTGTGTTATGGAATAGAAACAACGAATGGGCCCTGAAATGCAGTCCCGAGACATGTAGAAAAGTAGATTTACTCTTTGTATTTCCCTTTAGTCTATATTACTGAGATAGAAACCCGTCCTAAGTACAAGTATTGGGTTAGGTTAGCTGGGTTAGCTTGCGAGGGTGTCTGGTAGTGCGATCGCCAATCTGCCAAGCGTGGCGATTACGGCACGCGAGAGGCCTATGTCCGGCAGTGGACTACTGCAAGCTGTTGTGTGTGTGCGTTATATAAGTGTAATGCTTATAAGTCCAGAAAGTAACATAACAAGCTTTTGTCAGTTGCAGCATCTAAGTAAGTAAGCTTGATTTATTGTAACAGCCTTCGACTAAATGCTGCCCCTGCAGCTCTTCTCGCGGTTTTGTAGTTAACGCGAAACCCTAGTGTGTTTCTAAAATAATGCTAGCCTTAGTTGCACCTTACAACATCAGCTACCGCCAGTGAAAGTTCCGTCAAAATCGATCCAGACGTTTCAGGTCTGTCGTTTGTTCAGCTAATCTCTGAGACAGCTGGAACCGATTTCAACAGGACACACTAACGAAATATCTGATTTTTTTATGGCGTAACGCGTGGGATCGTAGAGCTACTTTTTATTTTAGAAACATATTCCACTATATATACCTCAATACAGGGTAGACAGAAGTCTGAACAGTCAATTCTTTGACCACCTTTCACCGAGATTTTGGGACAATGACGGGTAGCGGCGAGCTTATCGTCGTTTTGCGTAGATTGTTAAAGAAACAAAACAGTTAAAACATGTCAGTTTCCATTTATTATAAAAATATAACACAATACAACGAATTGTTAGTAAATTTGTAGTTCCGGAAGAACATAGTTTTAATTAGGTTTTCAGCTCTCAATTTCAATATCGCATCGCATCGTTCATGACTGAATCCTGGGCTCCAATTGGACCTGGTGACGCCGAGACGAGGGGTCCGTGCAGTGGCGCAGCAGCTCCGGAAACCTGGCGAGGAACGTGCAACTTCTTAACATTTTAAACGTTTACATATCATTTAGAATAATAATTATGTCATGGTTAGGAACTAGATATCAGTTACGTAACAAAGTGCTCCTGATATCCTATTATTCCATGCATTCACATCTTTTGCGAGTATATTATCTTGTGGGTGAGACTAGCCCAAACAAAACGAAGCTAATCCTGCAAGTGATACTGATATCACAGAACAGGCTCTGCAATTTCAGTGATACTATTCATTGTGTTATAGTGCTACGAACGCAGTTGGTTTGAGAGTATATACCACTTCAAAAACAGCCTATGAATGTCCATTTCCGGATTGATTCTACAGGCTTCTCGCGATCATTCAGGCCGATTGTCGATCGCTTTGTCACCAGTTTGCTCATTTAATCTGGTATTTTCGAGATAGGTAGGAGTAGGTAGGGCTCTCCCTCTGTCACTCTGAGACACTCACGGACAGAGGTTTAAAGCCTGCATGTAAATCATCAACCCCTGGCTTCGAGGCGGGGTCGCTAACTAGCTACAGGGTCAGTTTGTGACCTGCTCCTCCGCTGCAGCTGCGCCTGCCGTCGGGAGTGGGCTGCCCCTCCACCATGCCTGGCCCCCGGAACTGCGACAGCCAAATCCGATGCACCGACGTACGCCGATGTTTGAGTGCCATACAAAGCTAATCAAGAAAGTCCGTAGCCAATCTTTAATCTTAGAAACTACTTGAAGTTGTTATAAGTTTAAATCCTAAAACTTCTAACTCTGCCCACCTCACTGTACATATTATAAGTAGCTACTTATCTCTGTTTTAATAATAGCCCAATGTTGAAGATACACGAAAACCCATAATAAGTATGAGATTACGATATCTATATGTACATTGGTGTGCATGTGATAATGTTAGTAAAAATAAGTGTAATTTATAATATATGACAGGTCATATTCAATAATAAAATATAAAAAGTATAAAACATCAAAATCTCAATATATTTAAACGAAACATACATCTTAAGATGGTAGACCAATCGATAAATGTTGTCATTCAATAGGCGACCTTTCATTTTAACAAAGTGTAATTGCAACCTCTCATGTGACGTAACCCTTTATCCATGATGATCGCTCGTCATCCTTAACAGTCAACGAAGTCTACTGCTGAACACGCCTCTCTAAGGATCCGCCACATGAAAGGTCCTGTGTCATTTGCACCATCGACTTCCGCAATGTTCTGCAGGTCGTCGCAGCATCTTCACGGGGAGACATTCTAATAATACAGACAGTTGTAATCATTGACTAAGAAGATATATTAATTAATAATAATACAAAATTAAATAAATGAAATTCCTTTAGTATTTAAAGATTAATTAGTTAATTTATAATATACTTAATATAATATATACTTTAGAAATATGTATATATATCAACAAGAAATCAAATTGCTATATACTCTTTCAAAGGTGTGTAAATATTTTAAGAACTTCAAATAGAGATTTTATATTCTTTTCTCCAATGTTTGTACATATACAAGCAAATAAATAAATAAATACGTTAATATGACACCTAGAACTGGGGTGATCATTGCCGTATTATCTAGGAGAAAGAGTTAAGTTAATATTGTATTTCCAACATTATAAAATTTCTTTCCGCCCCTGTTTTTATCTCCGCTAGAGATAGACTCTGTGTCGATAGACGATTTAAATTCTTATTCAATGAATAAATACACAAATACTGTTATCAAGGGGATCAGACAAATCAAAATCAAACTTGAACTTCAAAATGTTTATTGATCCATACTAACATTAATTAAAATATGAAAACAAATGTAGTTTCTTAATTGTATGTTGCGTCTAACACTCAAACATGGTTGCATCGACTAACCCCCGGCTGGTTATCAATACAACATCCCTTTTAAGCCAATGTTAAAATAATATTTTACGGTAAATAATATTATCAAAGTACCATTTTTATAAATGGGCCACGATGACAAATTAAATTTCACTATTAATTTATACAATTATCTATTTAAACTTACTAAACTATGGTGACCGTTTAGCGGGCACAGACATCTTTCAAAACAACGTTTCAAGATTGATAGATGTTTTAAAAAATACTCGAACTCTGAACGATTATACATAGAACAATGTTATAACCAAACTTATAGAAAGGGGTTATAAAACCATGGATTTTGAAGTTAAAAAATTTAATACTTAATTAATTCTGGTTTACCAAAAACAAAAGGAATATAATAAAATATCATTACGACGTAAAATTACTGTTTTCTGCAAAATAAAAAACACCATAAATTAAACAGAAATCTGCGCGTATTGAAAAGCAGGTGTTATAAGCACATCAGAGTTATATCAATAATAATATGTTATAACAACATTACTTTGCACATGAATTTTAAAAGAGTTTCAAATCGTTTCGCTAGTTTTAGATTGGTGTACCATTGTTCATTGGATTAATCATATTAAAGATTTAGTAATTTTTGAAAAAATCTAAAAGTATTAAATGTGTTAGAGAACAAGTGACTTTTTAGTTCTTTCTCCATGGAGTATCGCAACGATCCTTCTACAACGATGTCCCAGTGATAGTATAGGTTACTGTTTCATTCCAGATGACATTTACAGTTCTTGAAATGTTTGTTCAAGGTTGACACTAAAAGCTACTAGACGGGTTTTGATCCTTTTCCATTCTCCACAATATGTGACAATTTAGAAACGACGCACGAATCTCAATGATTTTGCGTCAGTTTCTTAAGTGGAACATTATTGCGGATGCGGTTTTCAATGCTACGCGTGGCTTTTAGACTTCTATAGTCTTGTAAGAAGGCAATACATTTAGTCCCCTCAAAATCTGTTTTATAGATGGCCAGGCCGCCCGGCATCGCGCTACATATGTTTTCTGTCGTAATAACGTAAATTGCTTTATCACTTCATACTCCTTTCAAAGTCACCAATTCTTAGAAAACATTTTGAAAATGCCGGGTACGTGTATTTTTAACATGCACTTTGCTTTTACAGAATTACAAGCTCACAGCCTGACTGCTCATTTCTTAGTTTCATTCCTAAAAGAAGTTTACCATACGTTTGTATACTGGCATCGGGCGTTGTTTCATCTTTGAAATACTGTCAAGGAAGCCCTACTAAACTAACAGCTTGCAGTATCGAGACGGAGAGACATGATGTTGACGCAGACACGTTATACGATGTTACTTTTAATTAATTTTAATGTCATAACCCCCAAAACATATAGAGCAATATTTCTTTATTATTTTAATTTATTACGTCACACATTAGCGAAGCCGGTTTTAAACACAACTGCCTCTGGTTTTCATTACGTTGTAACGATGAAATTCGTACACAAGTTTTAGAAAAACTCTGATACTACTACATAGAGGATGGAACTCAGGTCTCTCGACTCAAAATTCCGTACCCAACAACTCAGCTATCGTGACTTTTAAAGAACTTTTTTAAAGAAGATAGTCGATCTATTCCTGAAGTATATAGAGGTCTTAAGAATGGACTAAATAGAAAATCCTTTCAATATTACACACTGCGAATAATTTTTGTAATAAAATCATACATAAGTTTTAAAACCATGGGCCCTGCACTTGAGGGATCAGAGTGGGTCTCTTGCCTCACTCCGATCACACAACTGCCAAGCAATCGTCATATTAATTTAAAAGTCATAATTTAAATATCACGTACTGGCAAAGAAAACTCAAATTTTTTAGTCGTAATGAATATCGCCAACGCACTTCTGAAATTGAATGACATAACAATAAACTTTTGTTACACAACAATAAATAATTAACAATAAATATTAAATAAAAATTAACAATAAATTAGATTACCTACAAAGTTAAAACGTTATAGCGCGTATTCTTAATCAGTCGTATGCTTTATTTCACTCGTAGTCTATTTATATTTACAGACTAGCTGCCCACGCAGCTTTGCTCACATTTGACACTTAACATGGAACCGCAAATTTATTCTAAAACAAAAAGTAGCTATATTTGCTCCTTATAACATTAATATCTACCAGTGAGACTCGTCGAAATTAATCCAGTCATTTCAGGGAATTAACAGGGGTAACATTAACAGTCAAACAGGCAGACAAAACTTCACAAAATATAATTTTTGTATTACCGTATACATTGTATACATGTTGACAGTTATTTCAATATAACAAACAGATTACACAATTTATTTATATGTATAGATTATTCATGCAGCTGCTTTGCAGCGTCTTAATATATCGACATTACGAGCTTTTAACTGGTTCATTGTTTTTTGTGGAATTATAAAGACGGTCGCCAAATTTATTTATATAGCGATCTTAAAAAAAAACTATTCGTAAACAGATATAAAGACGGCGACAGGCTCACCACCTGTCACATTGTCCAATCTCTAAATTGGAAAGTGGGTGGGAAAACAATTGTCTAAACTATATTCTACCCCTATTTGGGAATTGCGTAGAGATGTTTTTATTTAAAAAGCTGCGATTTTTATAAAAAGTAATTTTTTTACTGATTGTACGCCACTCGTCCACGAGGTTGTCACTTATTAATTTTAGATTAAAGAAAGAAAATAGACATGTTTTGGTATTTCAGCGATTCTCTCCTTATTTTTGTATGTGTGAGTGTACGCCGACGATATAAAATGAAACTTCTACCTTTCATGAAACAAAAATGTGAAATGTCACGAAGAAATCCTTTCAAGGTTATTAAATGTTAGAATTTACGAGCACATAAATTATCACTACAGACTGGGTTCGCAGGATTTATACGGCGGTTATGAAATTTATATTTAACTAATGCTTTGGTCATACTTAAGTTATTGTGCCAGTGGCTTGGTGACTGGAATTAGAGCGAAGAGAGTATAGGTTTAGAAATTCCAGGGGGTGGTAAGGTTTTGCAAACTTATTTACGATATATATATCTTTGGCTTGGACATGCAAGACCGGTGATATACGAGTCGGAAGGATTATATTGCCCTGAACTATTAGGAAATGCGTAGAAGATAATTGGAAATGTAAAGTTTAATTTAGTATTATGTGTATAGAATGTATATTTATGTATTATAAGGGGCCACTGAAAATCCAGGGCTGGCATGAACTGTCAGTGCTGGTTTTTCATCCAACTATATCTCAGTGGCTTTCCTATTTTAGCACATTGCACTTCTGCGAAATGGCGATCGTATTTAATTACAGTACATATTTCAGTTTTTTTCACTTTATATTTAATTTTAAGTTCTAAAATAAATGTTTCTCTTTCTTTATATTGCGTATGAAGACATAATATATGTACAGTATTACACTAACAGCCGGAAATTTTCAATTTCAATACCAAGGATGAGCGGAAAGAACTTAATTGCCTGAACCTCTTTCCACCCCAGCATTGAAAATGGAAGTATCTTGGAGCTTAACTCTAGCTAACAGTAGCCAGTGAGACAAAGTTAGAGGAAGCCTCGTTATCTTTACTTGAACTTACTTAAAGTCGCTGGTATTACAAGCATCAACGAATTGTGGGATATTTACTATCTTTGTTGCGAGGTACTTGTAAATGATTGATTGAAATTCAAGCTTTGTAGGTACGAAAATATTACATCATTTGAAAAAGAAGAAGTCCTTTGTTAACGTTTTTTAATAAATTAAATTAGTAAATATATTTCACGCTTAGGTCATAAGGGAGTAGCTTCCAGAGAATAGATCGCGAAGTGTGACAATTGTTGCATACCTCTTTCAAATTAATTATTTATCTTAACAGGTCTCAAGAAATTTCTGATGCTAAATATTTTCACTTGTAAAACTACAGAGAATCTAATTTTCTGTATTTTTCCTTAGTACTACACACATTTGCTTGTCAAATCTGATATAATAGTGAGGCCCATCTAGTATATGATCACAGACTGCAGACTTCCTTGAGCGTCTATGTTTAACATCACTATGTGTTCCAACTTGCCGAGTTTTATAAAAAATTAACACAAAGCTGATGTTAAACATAGACGTCGACATCCAAAAACACGTCAGGAAATAAAAATTGTTTGTAAAACTAATTAAAGACGCGATAAAATCCGAAAATCATTTAATTTTAAATACAGAGAATAACACTGCTGTCCATATAAAAGTTCAAATAGCTCAACGTGACATGGAAAGAAGTAAGCTCCAGTATTTCCAATGATAAGTCCTTCACCAACCTTATTTTAGACTCGTACCAATGTGTTTTTCAAAACTTATGTACGATTTTCATCATCAGCCTGGACCAAAGACAGCGCCAGGCTCACCACCGTCACGATATCCCAAAACTAATACAGTGGACAGTGGGTCGAAGTGACTTAATAATTATTATTTAATATCTATCCCAGTATTGGGAATAGCATATATCTTCAATATTTCTCTTAAAGAATTTTTCTTATTTATCTCTTACACAGCAAGATAATCGTGCGTCACCTGAAGTGATTACCAACGTTGTAAGATCTCTGCAGAACCTTAAAAGACCGGACAGAGTCATCTCAGAGGTGGAACGTCGTGGAGTCTTATCGCTTGAGGATGCCTTGTTTAGAAGACGAAACACGTGTCGCGGTATCATGGGTGATGGTGTGTACTACCTGGAGTCTGGTGGTACCTGTGTACATGCGGTGGGGAATGTTATACAATTAATGCAGGCATATGTGGGAAAGAACGTGGTGATTTACTACTCTACGGAACAAGTAACATATGCATTTGTTTCCAGACATGAATTGTACAATATTGATATCAAATTTGATGACGGAGTGGTTTGGTGATAGCGATTCAGGTCAAAGAGACCCGAGTCTGAAAGTGTCCAGCACGTAGCAATGGCTTTTTTCAAAACTTTTTATCACAGCGTAAACGGTTTATATCGAAGACATTAACGTAAAAATTGCGGCAGGTTCATCATCTGTTACGATATCCGAAATAATGTATTCGATGGGCACTTCATTATCTAGACCTCTGTTTACCCCAGTGAAGTTAGGTTACAAACAATTACAAGCAGTGATGAGATAAATTAGTGAATTTTTTGTTATTTCTAATAAAGTTCACGTAGTACAGGTACATCGCAGTATAACAGTAACGTAATCAAAGTTTAAACCATAGATTTTTGCTTTGTTATAAAAACTTGGCCCTGTTTCAGAGTTATTCAAGCCATCAGAGTCAGCTCCTTCCATTTGACGGTATCCAACGACGAGCGGTTCGAATCGTCGACGAACAAGATCTGTCTGATCAGCTGAATCTAGCTTTGCGAAGGGTCTTGCATCTCTTTGCATTTTGAGATGTACTACAGGGCGTGCTCCGAGGGGTTATTCAGGGTGGAAAATCACATCACCGCTGAATTTCACCATCGTACCTTACAGCATAGTCAAAATTCCACATCACCACCATCTTGATGCTTGGCATTCCACCACAAATGCGTTTCAGATTTCACGCGACTCACTTGCACTTTATGGAATGTTCTATCGTCTATCGTAGGTTTTCAGGACCAATACAACTTAGAGACCTCCTTTTCTATAAAAAACGCTTACACCGCGACATTGGGTACTTTGGAGTAACGTTAAAATTTATTACAACCCGTAACCCTTCTCCGACGTACTCCGTGGTTTTACATTAGACAATGACATGGAAATGTTCATAACTCTCAACTATCTTTTAAACTTCAGCATTTATTTTTCCTCAAAAACGTGATTGACTAAAAATATTTATAAATGGTAATGAAATAAATTTTGGGATGACCTGCAGTATTGCGGGCAGTCAATGGCAGTGGTAGGATCTTTATTTGTGGCAATATTTTAGGGTAGCGAGAACTGGGAGGGGAAAGAAGTATTAAATGACAAAGAGAACAGTACCATTGTTTTATTGTTAAAGGTACAGTTTAAAACATTGATACTATATATATTTATTATGTTTGTCAATAAATATTCATAATTCCCAATATAAGGGGAGTAGACAGAGGTCGAGTCAAGACAATTCAGTCCCTTTGACCCACCTTCACCGAAGATGTTTCAGGACAAAGTGTAATTGGTAGAGCCAATCGCCATCTTTATGTCCAAGCCTTTACTATAGCCTTTACTAAAGGTTGTCTGGAGAAATCGCTTTAGCGATAAGACCATATTGTGTCCACCACAGTCTTACAAAATTTAATAAATATATTTTTCTGTGTTGGTGTGCAATAAAAGGTATTCTCTATCTATCTATAACTACATCAGTGTATCTAAGATATTCAAGTATTCAAAAAACGTAAACGGAAAAAGAAAACTAGGGAATATTTTAAAATGACCCACCATATTATATTTTTAAAATCAATTTTTACAATACATATTAGACAATAGATGACACAACAAAATCTGTAATGAAACATAATATATAAAAGACCAGGTTCAGTCCCAGGTGTAGCTCGTACCAATGGTTTCAAAAACTTATGTACGAATTATATCGTTGACGGACATAAGACAGTTGAGGCTCACCACAGGTGGTTTATTTTTGGGACATTATGACCCAGGTCACATTGTCCCAAAACATAATAGGTCGAGGACTCAATTGTCTAGACTCGACCTCTATGTCTACCCTATGTTGGAATTGGTAGAATATTTGTTGTTTGTGACGTGAAAACTTTTTGTCATCATCACATCCTTCTGATGCGCCTCTTTCTCAAATTGTAGGCAAATACCACTTTCTAGTTGCTACGATCCTTGATACTTTTCAAAGCGCGTCCTTTTCGTTATTCCGTCAGGAGGAGAATAATGTTTTAGCGAATACTCTAAATGTACAGCTTTTCTTCAAAGAAACAATCCTGATGATGGGATAGCCAGGAACATATTTTTCCGGACGTTCGTCCCGCCATTTATCGATTGAAAATATGATTTTTGAGTAATCTTTGACGAAGGCTATATTCAGCAACTCTTTATGAAACTGTAAAGAAGAAGAGAAGGATGACATTTTGAGCTTTTCCTTAGTCGCCTCTTGACACCCACGGGAGAGAAAGGTGGTGTTTGTAGTCGCGCCTCACGAGATATGTCATGCGTGAGATAAATAATAAAATAAAGTTATTGTTCATGTCTTTCTAACTAAGTCTATAAGTGTAAGTATTCTTATTATTTATCCTTTAAAGGATCTATGTCTTCCAGGGAAGAGCAATAGCTGTAATGTTTTGTTGTTTATCGGACGCAGCGGACGTGATGTTTTATTATACGTATTCCAAAGTTTTTAAATAATAATACTTTCTGATATCTTTATGGAATTTAATCTGTTGAAACAGAATTCACGCCAAATTAAAAAAGTAAATTAAATAATTCAATCCTAATTAAAGACTGGATTCGATCTGATAAAGTCTCGCAGTTTTTCCCAAAACTTTTAGTACAACAGGCTCCATGGCAGTCACCTTTAAACAAAATCTGTATCCGACTTGAAACTAAGCTGAAGTATTTGTGTAAGGACTAAGTTATCGCATTGGCTTCCTTGCACGTGATTGTACGTAAGCATCAGGTTCGATTCAGTCGGCTCAATGTAGAAAAATCTTTTCTACATTTTCACGGGAATCTTAGTGTTTTTATCCATGCGCTTCGTTGTTTCCGATTTCACCAACACAAGTGCTTAAGGTAGCACCTCGGGATCAGTACGTATATGTGTTGTACCAGTGATGTTATCCATATTTATTTATTTACTTTAAAAATGTGACTATAATAAGTGCCGTTGATAAAATAAAATTAAATCGTAAGCTCGTAACTCGTCTCTCAAAAGAGCAGGGTTAATTTCCTCCATATGTTTGTTTCATCCATATGGTTGTTACACATTATGCAGCAATTTTAGAGCATATAATTCTGCTTGCTTTGTATTTAAATTAAAAGAGCAAAAAATGATTTTAAAATTTCCAACTACAACACGAAGCAGGATCGAACCCGCGACCGCGAGTTATAGTACATGCTTTAAAATCAATGAAAATTACGTATCAGTAAAAAAAACTCAAGTAAATGATGAAGTAAAATAATAATAAATGAATAAATATATTCATACGCCCTTCCCACCTCATCCCACCAGCTGACAAGGTGGCCAGGTAAATAAATTAAATAAATCCACACATAGATAGTGACAACATATGTTCCTCGATTCCAAAGTAAGCAGCTTAAGCATGAGAGATGGAAACAACAAGGCATAACGGCCAGTCCATAAGAAGAATTAAATCGTACCAACTTGGCTTAAAACATGTTTACATTTGAAAAAAAAAATATCATTGGTGACCTACCTCCTGCAGATCCAATCCTTTTTTTTTTTTCGTTTCCATAAAATATCACCGGAACTTAGGGTGCAGGTACAGGTAGTGAGACTGTAGCCATCTGGGCGGAATTTCATAACAACACCTTAATACAAACTTCGGCTTTACAATATTACTTGGATAATGTACAATAACAAAAAAATATCTACACACTATTTTTCAATATTAGAATGAATGAACGTCAGACGAATTAAGTCCTTTCGTCCCTTTCCTTTTCAAGAAGACATTTTGGGACAACGTGACAGTATTGAGCCTGTCGCCATCTTTGCTAAACGATAAAATCGTACATACATTTTGATGAGTACTGACCATGATCAGTATAGACTGGAGATCGACCAGGTCTCTTGACTCGAAAATCGATCACGCTATAGTGACTATTATTTTACTAAATATAGGCTGCTCCCAAAAGATTGCCACCGTTTTCACCAGAGCTTTCCTGTTCTTCGTCCTCCTTCTCGATATTTGTTATCCTATCTATTTATTCTGCGACATGTTTATTTTCTTTTTATTTATTAAATTAAAGAAAAAGTTAAAATTTCATCTGACACGGGCAGATTCGAACCCGCGATCTTCACTATTTCGTGGCGACGCTCTTACCTTAAAATAATACTTTTGCATCAGTTCAAATTTAAACTCAAATGAATTCTCTTTATGTTACTTATACCCTTGTTTGTTAGCGCTAGGCTTTTGTCTGTTATCCCTTTTCCAGAGTGACAATTTGATAATCCTGACTTTTCAGTTGGAATTGTCGTACGATATCATACTAACAATTTTTTGTTATACAGTTTTATTGATTTTAAAATATCTTCTTTGAACTTTTATGTTATTAAATTAAAAGAGAACAAAGTTAAAACTTGCTTTTTTAACTATGCCAATAAACAAGGCATAAGTAATATAGAAGTACTAAAGAGTTAAAATTTCAGCTGATGCGTATGTAAAGACACACAGTGCTGGCTGGGAGGGTAAGAGCGTCCTTTTGGATCAGCAGAAGATGTGAGTTTCGAATCCATCCGTGTAAGTTGAAATGTTGCTTTACACTCTTTCGCTTCTCATGAAAATTCAGTCATATTCTTCTTTAAACTCATTAAAATCATATTCTTCTTCATTTCGTCCCTAGTTCTTCGGGTATTTTACAAGTTGATAGAGAGCAGCACTGGAGTGATTGCCATGATGTCACACTTTAGGTAGGGGATTGACGAAGCTGTACCAGACACCTGCACATCTTAGACCCTATGGGCAATCACCCACACGGTGTACTGAATTCCCTGGTAATATACTAATTTTCAGGTGGATACTTTTTCATCTGTCAACAGTTATATTCTTTACAAAAGCTTCTTCCTTTGTCCACCTCCTAAGACACCATGGGGAAAACGATACTGACAACATCATGTCCTAAACTCTAAACTCAAATTAAGAAGCCAAAACACTTGTGTCATGGAATCAGAAACAACGAAGAGGTACCACATACACCCAGACCTGAGACACTATGGTTTTACTTTGATCTGTCCGGGTATTGAACTCAAGAACTCTGACCTAGGGACAGCTTCAAATTGGTGTGCCACACTTCTAGAAGCCGTTACGCTATCAATAAAGAAATAAATTTTCACTATCGAAGGCATTTATTAAGCACAAAATTGCAAAACTTCGCCGCCTGTCTTAATGAATCCAGTGTCAATAACTTATCATCATATATATAACTTTTTCCTACCTGCCTTTCAATTAAAAAAGAAAAGAAGAAAAAGCTCAGTTTCAGAGAGAATATTAAAAGTAATAACAACACAGTTTTACGACGAAATCCCAACAATATGTTTTTACATTTTGGGGTAAACAAAAAAACTTTTCATGTCGAAGTCTGAGGAAAATCATAAAGCATTTGAAACATTCAATGTTTCTGTTTGTTTAGGATTAGGGGCATGTAACATACAGTATGTTACGTGACGAGAGAGTAACGGCGCGTAAAACAAAAGGGTCACGACATAAAAGAGAGTTAGAAATTGTTCGAACTATTCATTCAGTTCATTTTCAAATAATATTCACAATATGTATAATCCGTGTGGTAACGGCGTAAGAATATTGCCACTCCTTTCTTCGTGGATATTGTAATGAGCACGACTAAGGGATACAGCCTTGAGCCTCGTTGTAACAACCGATGGATTGCGGGACAACCATCTCTAAAAATATCAGACTTGAGTATGGGCAGTAGCGTCCGAGGTGAGAGTGGTCTAATACTGCGATCTTAATCCGCTTTACCAAGCCTGGCGATTATAGCAAATCCTCCCTGGCAGGAGGGCCAATGTCCTGCAGTGGTCTTTAACAGCCTGATATGTATGAATGCATATAATAATATAATCGGAAAGTTTAATAACTCGAATACAATATATTGAGATACAGACAGTAGTTACCATGTCTTGAAAACCTTCTTAATGGTTGCGGGTTAAAATCACGCTTGGGGTAAATATTTGTGTGATAAATATATTATTTATGTTCGCACAATCCCTGACAGGATAGCCAGAGAACAGATCGCCAAGTGTCACGATCCCTACATACTTCTTTCTCTTCGTTCAGATTCATCATCTTCTTCATACATGCACGTCTAGGTATCGGGCCTTGACCCTCTTCCGAGAACAGCAATTTGCTCATGTTCTTCGAAAGTTAGTCTCACTCTACCACCTCGACACCTTTTAATATTAACTTTCGCGCTATATATTTTCTTCACCATTCGGTCTTGTACTCATTCGCTCAACGTGCCCAAACCACCAGAAGCGCCCTTGTATTTTGAGACAAGGTCATCTTTCAAGCCTGCCATATTGCAGAATCTCTTCATTCGCTTTCGGTCAACCATGGTAAGACGCACATTTTGAAGAGATCACATCTCCTACATTCAACCTGCTTTTATGCTTCTTCTGGCATACCCAGGTTTCGCTGCCATAACAGTCGATACCAACTGCGTTATGTATTGCAAGGCGTGCGCTTTTCGCTTGCCTTTTTGATTAACGCAGTCAGGGCGCAATGACTTTGTTCCCGGCATGACACGCCTGTCCACATCTAAATCACATCTTCCATCCCGTAAACCTTGCTCCCCAAGTATACAATTTCCATTCACCTGTTCTAGATTTCACAGTTTACCCAAATTTCCTTCGTTCTTTTCCGTCCCTTTCAAATACTACTGGTATTATACTTGGTTTATTAGCATTCAAGCAGAGACCATTAATTTCACATTCTTCTTTCATACACGTGACCGTGCCTGCAGTTCCGCCTCTGATGGTGCAATAAGCACTGCATCATCAGCATAAAGCAGACAATTTACTTTTATGTCCCTTGTTTCACTACCCAAACAGCTATCCTCAGCTTCTGTAAACAGCTGTCGAGGATACGAGTATGAACAGCCAGGAAGACATGACACAGCCTGTTTGCCGTTTGGACGCTAAACATGGGTGACAGGTCATACCCTACCCGCACACAGGCTTTGCGATGCAGTAAGTGTGATAAATGATTATATAAATATTTATCGACGTATATCGTACCGTTCCTTTGCGCAGTAAGACCGCGACAGGCCCACCCCAGTTCAGGTGAAATGTGTAAAGGTGAAAAATTCTAATACCAATAACTGAATGGTTATATTATTCCATGTACATTCAAAACATTCCGGTGCTTTTATAGGCTTAAAATCAAATTGAAATAAAGTGATTTATCAGCTTGAAAAAATTTAAATATCAAAATATCACGTAGCGCAATGGTCGGATGAAAATAAAGCGAAGCAGATATTGCCCTGATTGCAGATATCCAATAATTAAGAAATCAGTTGCTCACAACTTGCGGCTTCTGACTTATTGTTAAAATCATACATTTGCATAAAAATTGAAATTATCTGTTTGTTATACCAAATAAACAGCTTTTCACGAAATGTATATAAAAGTAAATGTATCCAGTAGTTACATAATAAAGCTATTTTAAGCTTCAGGACGTAGCTAATTTAGAAATAAATTAACAATATAACCTTTTAAGGGCATGACTACTATCTAATCGCCAGTCTTTGAATTTGATCTGGGCACTTTTCAAGATGATTAACCTACTCAATCTGCCGGCTTGACCAATTGCATTTAAGGCTTTTCCCTTTATTCACAATACAAGACTATTGATTAAAATTTAAAAATTAAAATATATTTAAAAGTTAAAGTCAATTCGAGTGAAGGTTTCGTCCGCAGGTGGTAGGCTCATGCAATTACTTTTTCAAAACTGTAAATTAACATCGTTGGCTTGGAAATTAAGACGGCGACAGGTTCTCCACCTGACGCACTGTCCCAAGTGTATTAGGTGAAAGGTGGGACAAAGAGGACCCACCGCTATTTAGACCTCTATCTACCCCAATTATAGTAAATTAAGAAGATAATTTAAAAAATATTATGTCAAATCTAATGGGAAATTAATACTCCATTTCTAATTAATATTTGATTAAAACTGTAACATTGTCATTGATATGGCAAACTAGAAAGAACCCAGATTAATCTTGGAGCGAGATAGAATATTAGCGAAATATCTAGATAACAATGAACGGTGATTAAAATTCTATACATTCTAATCTAACTTCATAAAATTTTTTATAACTACACGCATTTTCCTTCAAGGAAATAGTCTGAGATCTAGAAAATTTAATTATTTCGATCCACACTTTTAACAGTGATGAGAGCGCATCAGCTTTTGTTGCATAGATGGGCCCAGCTTGACCGGGAAGTACCGACCACACAGAATACCGGCATGAAGTAGAAGTCTAAAAACTTCTGCGTTTCGTCTGGTGAGTGCAGGCAACTGGTGTCCCACACACCCCTCCTAATTCTGGGGGCGGGGGTCACTCTAGAAGGCGACACATCTGCTAAGCCTCTGGTATTGCAGGTGTTCATAGGCAGCAGTAATCACTTACCATCCTCCCTGTCATTTCCTTGCCTACATCACTCTCCACTCATCCCTGCGTTCCGTTCCGATTCAACTTACATTCCGTTTACATTGGCCGTCCTGATACAATGACTGTCCTCAGGCATTCCTCTGCATTCATGATGTTTCAGTCTTTCAGTACAATACATCACACATTGCATTCCTTAGTCCTGTACTTTACAAACGTTATCTTAATTATTAAAAACAAAATAAACATAAACAATCTTAAAATCAAAAGAAAAAACAATCACCAAAAACAAAAAGAAAACATCTTAAAAACAAAACATCTTTCAAAGTTACTTACAAATTTCTATACACAGTATTTGAATTTATGCCTTTTATTTTTGTTTAAATACACTACCTATTTACTCAGTTAAAACCATGATAACAAAAGTAACATACAAGACAACGCATATAACACTTGAAAAAAAAATAATAAAAATTTAAATGAAACAATGCATTCATCATCTATCATTTCTTCACCAAATTACACTTACCAAGTTTCTTGCATTAAGAACTCTCTTCACCTTCTGTTGGCCAACGCTTCATACAATCTGCTGAGCTAGATGTTCTTATAGGCCCCTCAGTAGCACTATCATTTTTTGTAGATCATAGCAATCATTCCTTCTAACCTTTATCACCTTGTAGATTGTGATATTTAGGTTTCAGTTTGAAGTCCCTGAACCAAATTGTATGTTTATAATGCAATTTCTCCAACTTTACTATGTTGAATGCCCTTTTCTTTTCTATTGCAGCTTTTTTGCATTCTCTTGCTAGAACTCTGAGAATCTGTTCTTAGGCCTGTTTTCTGAGATCCTCTATTTCATTGAATACTTGTATTACTCTTTTCCTGTAGTAACTCTTGTATCTTCTTGTCTTCTTTTTACTTGTATTTTTTGCCTACAAGTAGTTCACAAGGTTGATGCTTCTTTGAAGGTACTATTAATGGCTGTTTACTGCACTCGACTAATGTGTTTGTACCAAGGCCCAGAGTTCTCTATAAACGACTTCGTAAGTAATGCGATTAATATTCTGTGTGTATTCTGCCGAGCTTGTCCATTGCCTTGTGGAGACACCATTAATAATAGTCACGCGGTAAAGATGTTGCTCCTCCCTGATAATCTTGAAACTCATGACTAGTGAATGCAGTGCCTTTGTCAGTGATTATTCGTCGAGGGTTTCCGAAGGTTTGCTGATGGATCTCCAGTTGTTTAAAGTCTCTGCTTGATGTGCTTCTTGTTAGAGCAATAAACAAATTTTATGCCGACGTCCACCTGTCAGTATATGATTTATACTGTTTACTAGTTTCGTCAAAATTAACATGATCCAAATGAATGGTATCAAGGGAATACTTTATTTCTTCTCAAATTTGGATGCAGAAATCATACTTGCTTCCTTCTTTCTTCATATTAACAGGCATGGAATGCATGTCACCTTTCTTAATCTTAAATTTTCTTATCTAATCCTGTTATTATTAATCTCTTTCAATAGCTTCTTTGGCACAGCAACCTAACTAATGCTTCTTTCTCCATAGTCTTAGGTATAACCAGTAGCTTCTTATCTCATGTACAATATATCATTTTTCATCCCAGTAATCTTAGTATGTCTTTTCTTCAAAACTTCTTTTATAGCTGAGCCCCTCGTCCTGATCCCAACGCTTGCTTTACTTGATCATGTAATTAGCTAGTAACTTACCCACCACCAAAGGATGGCTCAAAACACCTCATTTTGTTTCAGAACGGTATCCTATTTCGAGGGTACTTAATTCTTTGAGAATAATAATGCAGTGGGTAGGCTATCTTAGCAAATATCCTTCTTTTCAATGGCTTGCGCTTTAAATGCTGCCCACAATCTATGACAATTTAGTATATTCCATACAAATACTGCCTGAACTTCTTTATACACCGTAATATTGGGTGCCTCCAGTTCATAGCTTGAATACCTTAATTAAGGCATCATTTGTCTTTCCGGCTCATGTAATAGACAAAATTTGGAGACCTGTATCTGGTACTGCAAAATTATAGCCGAATAACACCACACTCGACATCTGTGTGCAACTCCGTCTTCAACTTGGGATTAAAAATCCACAACACAGGACTGGATGCTAATCTCTCTTTTAAAATATTAAATGCTTGTCTTTGTTCATCTTCAAAATAAATTCTTTTCCTTTCTTGTCAAATCTGTAGAAAAACTTACTTGTACTACACCATCATCCATCCATTCCTTTACCTGCTCTTCAACTATTCTCTGCTCTACCTAAAGGACAAACGTCGTGCTCTCTGGGCGACTTAGGCACGTCATCTTCAAATTAATCTTCAGCTCGAGTGCATCTTTTTCAATTGGATTGGATTATAACCTTCAATACACTGCAAAACTTTTTCCCATATGGAATAATCAGAAATATACTCCAACTTCAAAGTGGGATCCTGAAAAACAACAACGCTTACAACTTAGGCATCCATTCATCACTTTCAGACAAAAACTTCGCTTTTTGTACCCAGAAATTGACTATCATGGTTATTTTTCGCGTAGTAATTCTAGAAATGTTATATCTTTTGATATGGATATGATTTAGGCTAAACTAAAATCATATCAAGGCTACTCTTTATTTTTATTCACTATATGTAAAATAACTTACGTTTTTGATAGTTCTTGCCGTCGATTGCCAATGTCCAAGAACATCTTTCCTAATAGATTCACCATCGTACGTCGAGTCCATCAAACATAAGTTATATTCGTATTTTTACCTGTTCCAATAGTAATGAAACGCTCGTCCGTCATTAAATTGAAGTCGCTGCCGGATTCAATTAAAGCGTTCACTGTTAATTCCTTAATCTTGACACTAATCAGCGGCTTCGTTGGGGAGATTTCTTGTTTTGTTTACGTTATTTCCACACCTGCCTCGTTTCCACCTTTTGACGTCTGGCTGTCACTTGTCGCACCACCCTGAAGTTAGCTGAGGCGCAGTTTTGCGGCTTCAAGGATCCACTACCGCAACGCACGATCTTGCGCTGCGTTCCGGCGCGGACCTATTTACCGACGCGAGGAGCGCTGGCGCTGCGTTCCGTGCTCGCCTGCCGCCGGCCGCAGCCAAGTGTATCGTGATCAAATATGGCCGTACTGATTACAGCGAAAACACTTGGACCGTTCGGACAATGTGTCGAGATACGGCTTTATTTCGCCGCAGTTGCCAACAACGTCGAAGATGGATTTTTTCTGTTTTCTTTCTTACAGCTGGTTCGGTTCCCGCTTCTTTCTTCGCATCGTTTACCATGCGCCAGATTCTAAATTACTAATTTCTCTTTATGAGCGCAGGTGTACGTCGTTACGCTATATGAAATAATTTCGCCTGAGCGCCGTCTGATTACATCCACTATGTACTGGATAGCAACACTTAACCAGGAAATCTCGCTTTTTCCCCAATTCTCTCATCGCAAGCATATACTGATGACTTTAATCCTTACCTTCATTCTGTTTGCCATCAGCTCATACATTTCTTTACTGTTAAATTACATCAAAGGAAACTCCTTTTGTATAGCCATCTTGGGCTCGTCGTACGTCTTGAATACACTTTCTGACTTTAACCATAATGCCATACCGTGCCCGCACAAAGAGACCTGCGCACGATTATAAGTTTTCTTTCTGTTGCGCGGTCAACTAAATAATAAATCTCAGTTCCTTGATTATTATAAATGCTTCATAGATTTTCTTCTATTCAAACTTGGTGTTGGCAAAATAATAATAAATATAAATCACTAGATTCTATTTTTCGAAAGTAATAGTTTTAATGCAAGTTTTTTTTTCGTTTCTTTACTTCTAATAGATATAGATTTTTAGAGATTCCAATTAACTTCGAGGTTATAGTATAAGAGTTATTGAGAGTGAAAATGTCGACTACAGGATAAGGCTTTTCTCATGTGGCAGGCGCGTACCAATATGTTTTTTCTAGAAACCTATGTACGATTCACATCGTTAGCTTTGACATAAAAGAGACGGCGGCTTGGGCTCCTACACCTGTTACGTTATCCCAAAAATGTCTTCGGTGGAAGTGGAATTCATGGGACTTAATTTGTCTGGGAATGTCTCCCCCTCTGTCTACCTGTATTGAGGAATAAGCGTAGAAGGTAATTATTTATTTATTTCATATGATTGATTTTCTACAATCCCTTCTTTCGACCAAGTAGCTCTCAGTAGAGTAGAGCTTATAATTATATTATCTTTACGAAGTATCAGGAATGCTGGGTTAGACTGAGTTCAGTCATTATTGGTTTCCGACGCACCTTTGCCAGTGCTTATTTGTGAAGTGTTGTACCCCAAACCAACGCTATTACATGCTACCATGCATAAACAAATATTTACCAAAATACCATTCATCACTTTTTAAATATAGATATCCCACTTTCACCACCATGAATATCATATTGTTGTTACTGAAGGAATATAAATTAACGGCATATAAAAATTATTTACTCATCGTGCAATTTACCAATATTGCAGCCATCGATTGATTTCTAAACCTATCTCACTTTTATAATTGAACTTCTCTAATAGAAAGAAAAACGGAGTCGGAAGAAACTGGCAGGTATTCTCTTTTTGTATTTTTTAAAATAACGAAATACAGTTTCAAACATTCGTGATTAGAGATAGCATTGGAACGTTCAACTCATTTCCTAGAAATTTTGAAGGAAGCATGAAATGGAATGAATTCAATCACATTATTCATTTTAAATTTGTTTCGAGATTATTATTACTCCTAAGTCGACAGCCGATTGGTTGGGTGGTCGAATTTCGAGTCAAAGACCAGGTTAATCCCCAGGTATGAGTTCGTACCAGTAGGTTTCAAGGCAACCTATGTACAGAATTATCGTTAACTGGACATAAAGACGGCAAGTCATCACCTGTACGTTGTCCCCGAAAATATCTTCAGTGGAAAATTAGGTCGAAGGGACAATTGTCTAAGACTAGACTCATCCACTCTCTCTGTATTGGAATTGCATATTTATATTTATTTTATTTATTCATTTCATAAACGTTTTCGATTTACTTCACCATCTACGTCATTTCTAATGCGGAATGGCCTAGAGATTCAGGCTATGTAGCCCTTTACGATCGTTATTTCACCCGGAGCACATTTGGAACAGCTTGACAATGATGTCCATCTCCATCTTGTAAGTTAGCTATTACAATATTAATGTTATACAATAATACATATATGAAATATTTATACAAATATATGTATTTACATGACCATTACAAACTTTCATATTCTTGACACATTATCTACTTGATTACGTTTCGCACTGCTCTACCTTGCTTCGAAGGCACGAATTCTTTCGCACTAGAATGTCATGCCGTCTCATTTCCTAAGAATTTCTTTTTAATAACTTGGTAAGCACCAATGCTTGTAACTGTTAACAGTTTACGAACAGATATGAGCTATATGAAGACAAAACAATGTAAAATGTAATCTGAACAAAATTTTCAAATATGTATAATGTACACTAGCAATACTTTTGTAAATAGCCAAAAGTACAAATTAAGGGCTCTCCACCCCCTAAGTACAGCTCACCGTTGTAATTGGTGCTTTAGGCGGCTATACTTCCCGTCTGCAGCAGCACTAAGTACTTACTACTATGTAACAGATGGGGCTGGTATCATTTACTGAAGCTCTAAATGTTTTCCATTATTTCAATAATTAGTAAAATAATTTAACATTAAATGGGTATCGTAAGATGCCGCTAAGGAAAAACCTATAAAATGGCAATAACATGGCGGCTTTTAATCAAAAATATCTTTAAGCTATTTCCAATACAGGAGTGAACAGAACCTCAATAACTGCTCATTTTATTTTCCAACGAAGATATTTTTTGGGAAGAGCATGACGGGTGGAGAGCCTGTCGCCGTCTTTTCAGGTCTAAACCAACGATATAGAACGTTACGTAAGTGGTGTAAAACTCTTTGGTACGACTTCCCGCACCTAGACAATCCTACCGAACTTGGGTCTCTTGAATTGTTCCAATCTTGATCCACAATCTATGTGTCCTATATGACACCGAGAAACCATTTCTAAATATACCAGACTAAATTTCGGAGGAGGTTCATGTGACTGGGCGGGTGAAGGATGGCGGTGGTGATTACCGCCGCCCGCGAACACCCACAATACCAGAGGCTTAGCAGATGCGTTGCCTCCTTAAGTGCCCCTCCCCGGGTGGGGAGGAGGTGTGTGGGCCACCAGTTACCTGCACTCACCAGACAGAGGCAGAAGTTTGTTAGACTTCTACTTCACGCCAGTATTCTGTGAGGTCCTGGTACTTGCAACAACAAAAGCATGGCTGTACCACTTTATAGATCCTAACACTCTACCACTAAGAGATCTATTTTAAATGAACTATTCGTAATAGATTAACTGAGACGTGTCGGTCCACAGCTTTGAAATACTATGAGTAGTGCATTCACAATAATGTGCATGTCTGCAATAACTATATTTTACTGTAGACAATTACGAATAAAATACATTATAAAGACGTAGGGACGAATAATTGCTAAAATGTAAAACTGCGCGATATGCAAAGAAAACGACATTATTTACTTACATCGTAAACAGATGCACACACTAAATGAATTTACGAATTGCACACATCTGGAAATTTCATATCTAAGTGTCATAATTCACGGAGAGCGTGTACACAAAGATATAATAAATCCAGTTGAGATCTAATCATTTACTCCATTTTCGTTCCCTATGATTGAAAACATACATGAAGCAGGTATTTGTGTAGAAATTCAATTTACAACCTATAAGAAAACATTAAACATTAGATTTGTTTTATTAAGAAAGAATGTATAAAATTATTAATTATTTTTATGAAACTTTCTAGTTGTTAAGAATAAAAATCTTAGGTGGAAATTACTCATTTGGACCCTCTATTTTAGTATCTGCAAAACTTTTATATTTTATTCTTTTCTTTTATGAAATTGAATTCAGTATTCAAGATATTTAACTGATTAATTCCATTACTAGTACTAGTTATACTTTTTTAGATTATCTACAGACAGATCCTAAAAACATTTACTGTAGTCAGTGTTAGCCATTTAAATTTAATGTATAACCTTGACTATTTTACAAATACATTTTATCACGTAAAGGTAAAAAGTGGAGATTTGCAAAGGGAAGAAGGTATACTGCGCGTTGGTATTATTTCACCTCTACCCGATTAAAGGTTGTTTTTCTGAATTCATGTAAGTCTTGTTTTATTGTGTTTATTTAACTTTATTATACCTTTTAAGATATATAAGAATAAAAGCCCAGGCATTATCATTAAACCAATTTCTGTCTTTTAGCCATGAGGTGGAAATATGTCAGAAAAAGAAAGAAATTAAAACCGGAATGGTAAAGAGAAATTGAGAAAGTAAAGAAGTCTCAGAAAAACAAATGAAGTCTCCGATATGAGTGAAACGCGATCCAGAGTCCAACAGTTTGCAATACTTGTAAAATAAAGACGTTATTAATTGAGCTACAAAACTAATGGCCAGTATTTATCGTAGTTTAATTATTTTTTCTTGGAGCTTTAACAACAAACTTTATAAAATATATAAAAGTATCTTATCGCAATTCTCTATACAGGGATAGACAGAGGTCTAGTATAGAAGAATTCAGAGTCCCACCTGACCCCACCTTCCCCGAAGATATTTTCAGGACAACGTGACCAGGTGGATTTAGCCCGTCTAATCTTTATGTGTCAAGCCAACGATGAAATTTGCCACCTTCTGCCCGTACTGCCACCTGGCGATCAGACTCAGGTTTCTCGACTCGAAATTCCGAGGCGCAACAACTCCCGGCTATCGTGACTTATTTACCCAACAACAAACTTTGCTGCCGATTAATGATAGAATAAACGATTCCCATAAAACCCAACAATTCTTAGTTAATAAATAACGCGTAAATAACGCATTCAGATATTTCATCGTTAATTGTTTTAATTAAATGTTGTTTATAGCCTTTTAACACTAGAGACCATGCTTTAGAATGTTATGACCTTGTTTCTATTTATTTAATTATTTAGGTTCACTGAGGTTCACATCAAGCAATAAACACAAAACTTAGTATTAAATATTTTAAGGTAAATGTATCCTTAATTAAAGTAAACAATAGGAAACGTTCATAGTTGTACAGGACTTCGGAAACATCTATATTTTTCATGTATGGTGTAATATGCACTTTACACCAAAAATTTTATCAAATGAAAAAGTAATTATGTAAAGATTGAACTGATTTATAAGATAATGCTTATGTGCTATTATACCGTTGGGCTAAATTAGTTAACATTTGAAAAAATCGTATAAAAAACCATTTAACATATTTTAGAAATCGTTTTATTTTACGAAGAAAGCTAATTAGTTTTAATTTATTTTTTTAAAAAATTATTTATTCTAAGTAATACCGTTTCGGTTTGCACTCTTCTAAGCAGGTCCACAGGATTTTCAGGCCTCTCTTCTGCAGAAAGGGACCGCGGGATCGCCATTTTGTCCTCTTCAGGTAACTTTTTCTTTCAAGTTGACGCAGTGTATTCCGGTTTATCAATGGAGCACAACTCTCAGGCCTTGTAAAGAAGTCTGGCAGGATAGATGCGTTCTGCGGGTGGCCATAGGATGTGCCGCATGCGGATATAAAACTTCCAGAGTATGTCTTTGAGCCACCAGCAAGGGACTAGTTCGATGTGACACGTGGCTTGACCTTGTGTTACGATTGCAATCTGAACCTCAAGGCTGACCCGGTGAAACCAGTGTTTGCACCACTCGTCATAGAAGTCGTCAGTAGCGATCCATCCTTTTATCTGTGGTATCGCTGCAGACGACTAACGGTATAATCTTAGGGTGCTTGAGGTTCAGTTACTAAATTCAAACTCAATAGATTCGACTCTCGTAAACGGCTTAATCTACATTATCAAATTATCGGTGTTGTGTTTTGGTTATATGATGCTTCTTTTGCTTTGGGTTTGAAATTAGTTTAAGCTGGAATCGAGCAATATATGTGTCATTTTCCTCCCTAAGACATATTACAAACTCAATCAACAACATCATGGAGATACTCGGGAGAAAGCGGGGTTGAGAGGAGAACCAATGGTAAGTTATCTATCAAAAATTAGAGAAGAAAAGAGATTAATGTTATATCTTATAAGGAGGTAATAAATGGCCTTGGACTCAGAAGAAAGACGGACGAGAGTTATACGAATTTTTCTAACATAGATGCTACTGGCAAAAGGCCTAGCTTTTAAGTAAAAGAAAAAATCTCTATTTGTGTGTGTGTTTATTAGCTACATTATCTCAGTTCTTTGACTACAAATTGTATCTTGTATTTCGATTAGGCGCCAACAGACAATTCAAGCAACTGAAGTCGGGGCTAAACTTTGAGGAACACGTTACAAGAAGTGATTTTATACGATTTTTTAGTATTAACTAATTCATACAGTATAATACTTTACAAAGCATTATCTTATAAATCAATTTTTTAACTTTACACTTAATTACTTTTCATTTGATAAAATTTTTTTGGTGTAAAGTGCATATTACACTCAACCACATACGAAAACTATGATGTTCTTCGATCCGTACAACTATGAAAAAAAATAAAATAAAATATCTTCCACGCAATTCCCAATACAGGGGTAGACAGAGGTCGAGTCCTGAACATTTAAGTCCCTTCGACCACCTTCCACCAGAATATTTTCGGGACAACTATGAACGTTTGTTTACTTTTAATTGAGATGAACACCTAAAATATTTATTGCTTAAGTTCTGTGTTTATTGCTTCAGGTACACAATCCTTGGTGGTGAACTAAATAATTAAATAAATATGAATGTATATCATAACATTCTGCAAAGCATAGTCTCTAGGTTAAAAGGCTATAAATATGAATATTTAATTTTCATCTGAATGCGTTATTTTACGCGTTGTTTATTAACTAAATTTGTTTAAGTTTTGCTTGAATCCACGTTTATTTCATCATTAATCATGTTAAAGTTTATTTATTGGGTAAATAAGTCACGTGTCGAGTTGATTTTACAAACTCACTTGTGTTATGGAATGAAACAACTTGAATAAAACCACAAATACAGTCAAGACATGAAAAATGGGTTTACTCTTTAACATTTTCCCTTTGGTCACCTGTACTAAGGAATAATGCCCGTCCTAAGTACGATATTGGGTTGGTTATGTTAGGTTAGGTTGCGAGGGTGTCTAGTGAGCGATCAGCAATCTGCCTGCCAAGCGTGGCGATTACGGCACGCGAGGGGCTGTCAGCAGTGGACTACAAAGCTGTGTGCCTGTGTACGTTACATAAGTGCCAATGTATAAGTCAAGAAAGTAACAAGCTTTTGTCGGTGCAGCATCTAAGTAAATGCAGCTTAAAGATTTGTGTTACAGCCTTCAGAGCTAAATGCTGCTTTACCGCAGCTCTTCTCGCGGTTTTGTAGTTAACGCGAAACCCACAGTGTGTTTCTAAAATAGCTACTGGCTATGGCGTTACACCTTACAACACTTCAGCTACCGCCAGTGAAAGTTCCATCAAAATCGGTCCGAACCCATTTCCGGGTGTCTGTCCGTTTATTCTGGCTAATCTCTGAGACAGCAATGAACCGATTTCAACAGGACTTACGCAGCAGAAAGCTGATTTTTGTATGTGTAACGTGGGATCATCATTTACTTTTATTTTGAAACATATTCTATATATTCCTCCAATACCGCAGAGGTAGACAGAAGTCTGATTAAATCCTTCCAGAAGCCCACCTTTCACCGAAGATTTTGGGACAACGTGACAGTGGCAACCCGAGCTTATCGTTGTTTTGCGTAAGATTGTTAAAGGAAATAAAACAGTTAAAACATGTCAGTTTCCATTTATTATAAAATATAACACAATACAACAAATTATTAGTAAATTTCTTAGTTCGGAAGGACATAGTTTTAATTAGAGTTTCAGCTCAATTTCAATATCGCATCGCATCGTTCGTGACTAGATCCAGGGCTCCCAATTGGACCTGGTGACGCCGAGCGTGGGGTCCGTGCAGTGGCGCAGCAGCTCGGATACCTGGCGAGAACGTGCAGTGTCTTAACGTTTTAAATGTTTATATATCATTTAAGAATATTAATTATGTCATGGTTGGGAACTAGATATCAGTTACGTAACAAAGTGCTCTGATATATCCTGTTATTCACATCCATTCACATCTTTGGTATATTATCTTAACCGGTGTTGGGGCTATCCCAAACAAAATGAGCTAATCCTGCAAGTACTGATATCAGAACGGGCTCTACCGATTTCAGTGATACTATTCATTATGTTATAGTGCTGAGAACACTTGGTTGGTTGAATATATACATAAAAACAGCCTATGAATGTCCATTTCAGGATTGATTCTACAGGCTTCTCGCGGTCATTCAGGCGGATTGTCGATCGCTTTGTCACCAGTTTACTCATTTAATCTGGTATTTTTTCGAGATAGGTAGGGTAAGGTGGGCTCTCCCTCATCGCCGCTGAAGGACACTCACGGACAGAAGGGATTCATGTGCACATGTAAATCATCAACCCCTAGCTTCGAAGGCGGGGTCGCTAGCAACTAAGCTACAGGGGTCAGTTTGTATTCTCCTCCACGCTGCAGCTGCGCCGTCCCGGGAGTGGGCGCTGCCCCTCCACCGCGCACCAGCCCCGGGACACGACAGCCGTCCAGTGCACCGACGTACATAGAGTATTTGGGGTGCCTTCACAAACCAATCCAAGAGAAAGTGCGATAGCCAATCTTAATCTTGAAACTACTTGAAGTTGTTATAAGTTTTAAATCCTAGAAACTTCTAACTCTGCCCTCTTTGTACATATTATAAGTAGCTACTTATCTCTGTTTTAATAATGTTAATGTTGAAAGATACACGAAAACGCATAATAAGTATGATTGCATTATCTATATGTACTGGTGTGCATGTGATAATGTTAGTAAAAAGAAATGGTGTAATTTGCGTATATGACAGGTCATATTCAATAATAAAATACTAAAAGTATAGAACATCCAAAATCTCAATATATTTAAACAGAAACGCCTCTAAAAAGATGGTAGACCAATCGATAAATATTTGTCATTCAATAAATGACCTTTCATTTAACAAAGTGTAATTGCAATCTCATGTGACATGTACTTCTTATCGCAGTCATCGTCATCATAACAGTCTAACAGAAGTCTACTGCTGAACATACGCCTCTCCCTAGGATCGCCCATAAGAAAGGTGCATGTCATTTGCGCAC
>JAGSMR010000282.1:80000-91550 GCA_029286605.1 Sericinus montela | reverse complement strand
ATATATATATATATATATATATATATATATATATATATATATATATATATATATATATATATATATATATATATATATATATATATATATATATATATATATATATATATATATATATATATATATATATATATATATATATATATATATATATATATATATATATATATATATATATATATATATATATATATATATATATATATATATATATATATATATATATATATATATATATATATATATATATATATATATATATATATATATATATATATATATATATATATATATATATATATATATATATATATATATATATATATATATATATATATATATATATATATATATATATATATATATATATATATATATATATATATATATATATATATATATATATATATATATATATATATATATATATATATATATATATATATATATATATATATATATATATATATATATATATATATATATATATATATATATATATATATATATATATATATATATATATATATATATATATATATATATATATATATATATATATATATATATATATATATATATATATATATATATATATATATATATATATATATATATATATATATATATATATATATATATATATATATATATATATATATATATATATATATATATATATATATATATATATATATATATATATATATATATATATATATATATATATATATATATATATATATATATATATATATATATATATATATATATATATATATATATATATATATATATATATATATATATATATATATATATATATATATATATATATATATATATATATATATATATATATATATATATATATATATATATATATATATATATATATATATATATATATATATATATATATATATATATATATATATATATATATATATATATATATATATATATATATATATATATATATATATATATATATATATATATATATATATATATATATATATATATATATATATATATATATATATATATATATATATATATATATATATATATATATATATATATATATATATATATATATATATATATATATATATATATATATATATATATATATATATATATATATATATATATATATATATATATATATATATATATATATATATATATATATATATATATATATATATATATATATATATATATATATATATATATATATAATAATAATAACTGGAAACTTCTTTTAGATATCAGTAATAAATAGATAAAGATAAAGATATCAGTGATTTGTTAATATCATCTTCTACTCTCCTGTCATCGGCTTGTTTGTATTTACATTTTCTTTACCCTTCTTGAAGTTTGCATGAAATAAATATAAAGGAACTATAAAGCCCCATGTTTGAAGACCTCCGTAGTTCAGTGTTGTACACACCAGTTGTCCCTTCTTCAGTGTCGCGAAACCTGAGTTCAATGTAGAAAACTAAACATCTTCTCAAGTCTTACAATAGTAGTACACTTTTCAGTAGTGGCCAGGGGTCTGATTATTTATTGTACCTATGTAATCTCTGATTCAATAACATGAGTGCTTTAGTTTCTTACATCGAGATCAAAGTATTGCTGATCAATGTACCGAGTTACTAATGACAAAGGTTTCGCCACAAACAAAACAAAACAAAACAAAAGCGTGTTTAAAAGAGAGGGATGTATTTATTGTACGCGATAAAAGAATTAATGTCGACAGAATCATTTACTAGGTTTGTTCGAATTTATTTACACTGTATTCGGATAAATTGACAGTAGTTTGTGTACTTTATTCAATACGAGTACATTTACTATACATATCATTTAATACATACAAACTTTACGTTACACATCAAGTAAACACGTGACTCTATTTATCTCTCGGGGAATACACATTTGTTGTCTTACACGAACTTATCTAAGTCGTGATACAAACATGAGTATTACAAGCATCCATGTGAATCGCATTTATAAACTTTGTTATGAACTCGGTTTAAATAATAAGTAATAGATTAGATACATATATGCTGAGGTATTCGTTTTCTCTCTGGATACCCTCTTTTGAGTTAAAATAATTAATGTGATTCACATGTAACTGGCTACTTAAGATGGCGTGGCAGGTGGCAATCTTACCATCGCCTCTTTCAAATCATTGATACAAATCGTACAAGGATTATTATTTTTTGGTACATGTCTTTCTTCTGTTGCGAATTTTGATCACCCAACCATTAAGCTATCGTTTAAAATCGCTCAATCTAAATCTGAATAGTATTTTCAAGATTATTCTCCAAGACTCGATGCATACCCTTTTAGGACGACAGAGAAAATAAATCAAATGTATCCAAAGCCTTGAAACAACGATAACATGTCTCTCGTGTTTTGTCTATTTACATAAAAGTCTCTATGCTAGAAAAAACCTAGCATTGTGATTGTGTGGGAAACAGACCGGAAATTAACAATAAACATGAATGGGCTCGACTTATTCAAGTAAAAGGAATCGTAAACAAAATATCTTCTTTGCATAAGTTCTTAACATAATATTATTCTAAAAAATCTTTGCTATATTAATAAGTCACAATAGCCGAGAGGTTGGGTGGTCGGAAATATCTTCAGTGGAAGGTGGGTCGTAGGGACTTAATTGTCTAGAAAAGACCTGTGTCTACCCCTGTATTGGGAATTGCGTGAAGATATTTTGTATATACAATACCTTTAGAAACCGCTTAGGGAAAAAATAGTTATAGACATTCCTTGTACCTCACAATATTCAAGAGCTTATTTTGTTTACTACAATAGCCTAGTGGTTGGGTGATCGGACTACGAGTCACGAGACTAGAATTGGAACCCCTGGAAGTATACTCGTACTGTTTTTTAAAAATTTTTACGATCTATATCATTGCCTTAGACATGAAAACAACAATGGGATCTCCACCTGTCACGTTATCACAAAACAATTTCGTTCAGAGGTGGGTCGAACGCACTTAATTGTTACCTCTATCTACTCCTGTATTGGAAATAGCGCATATGCTACAGCTACCGTGGATTTCTGTATGTATAATTTTTGAAGACTTCCATGAACGAGTGGCATACATACTGGTTTTTTGAACGCACTCAAGTGTAACGTCTACCTGTATTAGAAATATTTTTTTTTTTTCTAGAAAAGGGAGGCAAATGTGCAGATAGCTCACGTGATGGTAAGTGATTACCGCCGCCCATAGCAGAACACCCGCAATACCAGAGACATAGCGTTGCCACCCTTAAAGTTGAGTCAAGAGATCCGAGTACGATCCACATGTGATAGACTCTAAGGTTTTGTTTAAACTTATGAACATTTTATATCCTTGGCATGGACATCAAGATGGCGTAATTGTCTAGACTTCTGTCTACCCCAGTATTGAGAATATCTAATCCAGAAATGAATAGTTATAGTAATTCTGTTATAGAATCACAAACAACGAAGGTACCACAAACACCCTTCACACAAACTTTTTCATAATTTACCCCTCATGAATCGTACCCCGTACCTCGGAGCTGAACGCACATTGTGAATATTGGGGCTGCCTACACAGTAAATATTGATCTTCACGCCATTTACTGGAAACAAGGGAAGACAGAGGTCTCGACAATTGATGTACGTACTTTCGACCCACCTTTCACGGAAGACAAAATTTTGGAATAAGGTGACAGGCTGATGCTGTCGCCAACTTGATGTCCACGCCATCCATATAAATCGTACCATCGAGCTTACCACGTGTGGATCGAACTCTGTTCTCTTGACTTGAATTCCGATTGGCCAACCACTTGGCTGTCATGACTAAGCACACACAGATAAGTATACAATCAAAAAAAATTATACTCTTTAACAATAGTGGTTAGTCGATTTGTCAATCTCGTTAAACCGATTAGATGCATATCAGCGCGGCGCGTTACCGCTGAAATATCAAAATAATTACTTTCAACACGCGAAAGGAACCATTAACCGTTAACATACATACATAAATAAATATCGGCCTGTTAAAGTCCACTGCAGGAAATAGACCTCTCCCATAGGGAGGATTTGTCACAATCGCCACTCTTGGCAAGCGGATTGGCGATCGCAGTACCAGCCACCACCACCACTCGCACTTCAGACGCTGCTGCCCATTTTCGGTCTGATAATTTAATCTTTTTAGAGATGGTTGTCCTGCCATCCATCGGTTGCCATAACGATATTCAAGGCTGTTTCCCTTAGTCGCCTCTTACGACATCCACGGGAAGAAAGGGAGTGGTGATATTTTTACTACACGGAACCGTTAACATCGACCGCTTATTATCCTTTAAAGAGAAAAACTCGGACTTTTAATAATTTTAACAAGTTTTCTGTGTGTACGGCGATAGGCTAAGCATACGTTGCGCTGTCCGAAATAGGCTACGGTGAAAGGTGACTTGAACGGACATTTCTCTAGATCTCTGTCTACCACAGTATCGGGAAAATGCGTGAGGGTATATGTTAAGAGCTATAATAGAAAAAGTTTGCGTATCGTTAGTTTGTATCGGGATAGATTTATTATCCCCTTTACTTTTCGTGAGTATCGTAAAAGATAACTACAGAGTCGTGATGGAAAAATCCTTGAAAAAAATATATATCTACACGCCATTCCCAATACCAAGGTAGACAAAGATCTAGAAAATTAAGTTCGTTCGATCCTCCTTTTACCAAAGTCAGTTTTTGAAACAACGTGACATGCGGTGAGTCTGTCACCGTCATTATGTTTAAACCAACGATATAAATCGTACATAAGTTTGGAAAAAACTCATTGGTACGTGCTATCTCCTGGACTCCGAGCTCGTATTTCTTGACTCGAATTCCGATAACCCAAATAAAAACACCACAAAAAGAGTTATTGTACTATAAATTAAAACATGAATAATATTGACCCCTGGGAATGATTTGATCGCTCACATGCTATTATTAATTCACATTCAATACTGTATTTCCTCTGGTAAAACTATGACAAAATAGGTAGTCAGGATAGCCGAGTGGCCTGGGTACTTGGGATTTGAAGTCAAGAGACCCAAGTTCGATCCCCAGGTGGTAAGCTCGTACCAATGAGTTTTTTTTTAAAGTACGAATTATGTCGTTGGCTTGGACATTAAGACGGCGACAGGCTCACTACCTGTCATGCTTTCCACAAAAATTGACTTCGGTGGAAGGTGGGTCGAAAAGGCGGTTCAGTGGAAGGTGGCGTGAAGATAAAATGGACGAAAGCTATGGAGTTTCTTTCGCCTGTTTCTTATCCGTAAGAGGGACCTCATTACGAAACGGTGGTAAATTAAAAACTGACAATCGATGGATGTAATGAAGGTTAATTACATCGACGAATAAATGATTTCATTCGAAATCATTTGTTCGATTTGATTCGAAAGTCACGATAGCCAAGTGATTGCGTGGTCGGAATTTCGAGTCAAGAGACACGAGTTCGATCCCCAGGTGGCAGGTTCGTACCAATGGGTTTCTCAAAAACTTATGTACGAATTATATTGTTGGCTTGGGCATAAAGACGGCGACGGGCTCACCACCTGTCACGTTGTCCCTAAAATATCTTCGGTGAAAGGTAGGTCGAAGGGACTTAATTGTCTAGACCTCTGTCTACCCCTGTATTGGGAATTACGTAAAGATATTTATTTTTATTTATTTATTTTTTAATAAATGATTTGATTTGATAATATAGGACATTTCGTGAACGCAGAACATATGATGAAACGTAAATGCTTTGTTCATAATTTAGGAAGAAAAAAGATACTGTTATATATAGATTGCAAGAAAGTCCCACATTATGAATCAAAGCACGCGCCGAGTAGAAATTGATGCTCAAAATTAAGATATTAATTTTAGAACTTGCAGAGTATGCAGGGTTTCACAAACTGTACTATTATTGAAATCAGCCTGCCGACAAGTTTGGATACGTATGGAAAATTTAGAGATGCAGTTAATTTACATGCAGTTAGTTTTAGGAGAATTTACTCCATAATGAGGACACCAAATGCCTAATTTTTTGAACACATATTTCATAAGGCCTCATTTGTTCACAGAAAACTATCACATCATCCAATATATGATCAGTTGTCAAAATTGTTCCCTTTCATGGGGTCTAAGGCAAGGCTCCTGATTCAAAAAAAGACCAACCCTACCACTCCGCTCTGTTAGCTATAAATAGGTATAGAGGTTTTTTATTATTTAAAGAAGAGGTTTTTAGTGTTCCGGTATTACGTCATCATCACTCCACTTTGTGAGGGGTCGTCTTATACTGCGCTTGCCTGAACGAGACTGCCGGTCGAGAACCTTTTTTTCGCCAACGGTTGTCAGTTCTGCGAGCTATGCATTATCACGTGACGCGAACTGATCCTTATGGCTATGTTTACGCTAGTTCTGCTGCGGACATCATCTTTACGGATTCTGTCACCCAGATAAACATCAAACAACATAATCCTTTTCATAGCTCGCTGAGCAACTTTAAGAAACCAAACAAACTCCAGCAAGCTTCAAACCTGCAACTTTTAGTTTCGCCAAATCTGCTGTCGGGTCGTCGTTTAAGGATATATATAGATATATAAGAAAGGATAAATTAAGCCACACGAAAACTTTATTAACTTTTTTAACAATTGTTTAATAATTGTATTTAACATTTTTTCTTATTTATTTAGTTCTGAAACTATTCAGAATAAAGTATTTAAATTTCAATAATTATTGTTCTGCGTTGGTTTATTATAATAAATAATAATAAATAAATACCATCATAGATAGGGATGACATCACATACATTGCTCTGATTCCAAAGTAAGCAACATTTGTTTAATTGTATAATGGAATCAAAAATATCTAAGGTACCACAAACACCTTGAACCGAGAAAGTGTAGAAAAAGTGTTTTCTATATTTATCCGACCAAGAATCGAACCATGATGTTCCCAGCTCTGAGAACAGATACTAAATATTTTATGAATAACATAAAAATGTTATTAAAATCGATTCCTATCCCGTCGTAAATCCCCTTTTCTAAAAATTTAAGTGAAAATCACGCGTCAACTCGTCACCCTTTGAAATTCGCAGGTCGCGAGACTATTTTTAAATCAGTATATGACACCAATGGCAAACGGGTACCTTGAGACTGATATATAATTAAAAAGAAAGAAAAACTCTTTAAACTTAATATATTGACGACCTCCGAGGACGAGTGGTTTAAACACCGGGTTCGATTCCCGGACAGGTCAATGTAGAAAAACCACTTTTTCTACATTTTCTCGGGTCAGGGTGTTTGTGGTGCCTTCGTTGTTTCCGATGCCCACGTGCAAGTACTTTAGATTCTTACAGTGTATGTGATGTAGTCCCTATCTATATATGTATTTATTTATATAATTATTGCACTTAGTTTATAACACATATGATTATCTCAAATATTATGTCTTATCTTATGTATATTTTATTTTGAGTACACCGTTACCTACTTGCATAAGTGTTACGTTATATTTTCTCTTTCTTCATAGATAACTCTTGTTCTTGAGTTGTCTTGTCTTGTCTTGTTGTTGTTCTTGAACTCTTATTGTTGTAAAGCTAGCCTTTGTACATTTTTACTAAATACATTTTCTTGTCTTCTAATGTGTACAATAAATAATAAAATAAATGAAAACAGACTTCTTTTTATTTTTCATGGAGTAATTTTAATTTGGCGAGCTATGTAAGCTTGATTATCTTACCACCTGTGACGTTGTCTCAAATGAAATAAGCGCCGGTGAGGTAGAGTCCAAAGTACTAAATTTTCTAGACTTCTGTCTCTCCCAGTAATGGGAAGTGCATCAAGATTAAATAATCTCAGTCGATTATGTAACTTTTTCAAACCGCTTTTAAATTGGTCCGTGCGTCTTAGAAATACGATGCCAGGGATAGTATAGCAATGATGGGAATATAGTATGGCTTAGCGTGTAGCTTAAAATCTCAGTTCTTAAAAAAGTACTGTGGTTTGGTTTTAAAGACACATAAAAACTCTAATAAAATTAAGCAGATTGGTGACGGGCTGCAGACACTACGGTACGAGGTGTCTGGTACTACGATCGCTAATCCGCTTGCCAAGCGCGGCGATAATGGCAAATCCTCCTTAAGGCGAGGCTTATGTACTTCAGTGGAGTTTTACATTATGTTTAATAAAGCTGGTCTAAGTAATTCGAATGTATTCAGCGTAACTACACTGTTTAAGTTTTCTTGAAAGCTAATTAATCTTGCAAGTTCCAGAGCAAAAACATTTCAATAAACACTAAAGCTTTAAAGGGTTCAGCTTTTAAAGTAATTTATTACGAATTTAAATCAGGCTTCTTTTAAAAAAGAACTCCCACTTAAACTTAATAAGCTTTTCTATAGAGCAAAAACGTTTTATGTAGTTAATTTATTGCATGTAAATAAATAATTTAAAAAAAGTATGTCTTATAAAAAGTATATCTTAGGGACCTTCAAGAAAAGAGCCTTTACCTTTCTCAAAGGCCGGCAACGCATCTGCTATTCCTCTGGTATTGCAGGTGTTTATGGGCGGCGGTAACGAACGAACGAATAACCATCACGTGAGCCACCTGCTCGTTTGCCTCCCTACTCTATAAAAAAATCGTGTGGAATAGGTGTAAGAATAATGCCACCTCTATTCCCGTGGGTGTCGTAATAGACCAGTAAGGCAATAAATAATAGCTTTGAAAATTGACAGTTGACTACCGGACAAGTTGGCGGGATAAATGATAAACATGGAGCCGAATGATCTCGAAAAATACCAGATCAAAATCCTGCAGATCGGTGATGGGCAGCAGCGTCTAACGTGCCTACACTACATTCATCGATCGACATTTTTTAAACGACCACCGTTTCCTAAGGAGGTTCCTCTACCGAAGAAGAAACAGGCGAAAGAAACTCCGTAGGTATCCTATTGTTTGATTTATTTCATTAAGGAAATACAAAATTTAAGACTAGAAAAATCGTGACATATCGGCGACCTGTTCTCTCTGGCTAACCTGTCAGAAATTATACGTGATGATATAATAATGATTTAATAACAAAAATCCCAGCATGGTTTACAAAACAATAATACTTTTTGGCCAAAGATAATACCAAAGAGCGTTATATATAATTTTTTTTTTATAGAAGAGGGAGGCAAACGAGCAGGTGGCACACGTGATCGTAAGTGATTACCGCCGCCCCTAAACATCTGCTATACCGGAGGAATAGCTGATGCGTTGCTGGCCTTTAAGAAAGGTATAGGCTCTTTTCTTGAAGCTCACTAAGTCGTATCGGTCCGGAAAAACCGCTGACGGCACCACAAAGTGCAAGTGTGTCACAGAAAATTGCGCGAAAAACGGACTGTGGTGGAATGCCAAGCATTAAGGTGGTGTTGATGAAATATTTGGTTATACCGTAAGGTGCAATGGTGAAAATAAGATCTATTATTAAGTTTATATATTAAAAATAAAACCTCTATTCGTCTATTCCAGTACCCGGAAATTGCGTGAAAGTGTCGTAACGATTCAGTAAATAAAAGGTACTTTCTGTACGCAAGCGGGTTTATTGACCTTTAAAACAACATAGCGACTCAATTAAAACTTGCTCCTCTCAAAGTTTTGCTACATTAAAATTGCGACATCTATCAAGTAACCTAATTTTGTTGCTGGTGAGCCAATAGCATTATATATATATATATATATATATATATATATATATATATATATATATATATATATATATATATATATATATATATATATATATATATATATATATATATATATATAATAGCCATAATAGCACGGAACCCCACGAGTCCGTGACCCGGAGGCCATGGGACTCAGGATGGTGGGTGCTTTGAACGAGACCCAGTATTACTTTACATCCATAGATTGTCAGTATCCTTTTATAATATACTAGTTCCTCTGGGCTGCATTACCTTTGATTTAACACTTAAGGCGGTACCCTATTTTTCTAAAATAAAAGTAAGTTACTCCTTATAACATCAGCTATCTGTTGGTGAAAAAATCGGTCCAGCCGTTTCAGTGATTAGCTGGAATAAACAGACAGACAGAAAACAGGTTAATATTTTTTTTTGGATTTGATGGTGTCGTCGCCCTAAGATTAAGTTTAGTTACATTTATATTAATCGTCCAAATTCGTATTAGTTTTATTTATTGTTTAATTTATTCATTCAGTCACAATAGCCTAGTGTTTGTATGATCGGGATTCGATACAAGAGACTTATGTTCGATTCCAAGGTAGGCTCGTAGCAATAAGTTTATTTCAAGAACATATGTACGATTTCTATCGTTGGCTTGGAAAAAAAGTCGGCGCCGGGCCCTCCACTTGTGACAAAAAATTTCTTCTTTGGTTGGTGAATCGAAAGGACTTAATTGGCTAGACCTCTGTCTATTCCAGTATTGGGGTTGGCGAGAAGATATATAAATATACTTTATTCTCAAATGTAACAATAGGCGGACTTAATGCTATATGGCATTCTCTACCAGTCAAACATACTTGATGAAGAAAATATTCTTCAGTGTGTAATGTTCATTACATTTAGCACAACATCTTAGTAATTTTAATTTAAAGAGAGATCAACATCTTATCTTATTCCGTAGTGGCCAGCACTCTACACAAATAGATTACTTTCTCATGAAAAGGAGCAAAATTAACTCGGCCAAAGACTGCAAAATTATTCCCAGTGAGAGCCTAGTTTCCCAGCATAGGTTGTTGATTCTAGACTTGAGTCTGAAAGTAAAATGTATGCAAAAGAACCCTAAACCCCCACCTAGAACGAAATGGAACAAAATAAGCGACAGAGAGTTAGCCGAAGAGTTTCGGAAAAGAGTAGTAGATAAGATTGTAGAAATGGGTGATATGGCAGAGATTAGAGTGAATAATTGCTGGAATGAGATGGCGATATGTGTAAGGAACGTAGCAAGGGATGTTTTTGGAGAAACGAAGGGGAAAGGGAAGATTGATAAGGACACATGGTGGTGGAATGAAGAGGTGCGGAAAATTTTGAAAGAAAAGAAGAATGCTTTTAAGGAATGGAAAAGTTTGAAAGAGGGAAATGAGACAGATCAAGAAAACAAAAGCTCTGCTTATCAAGTTATTAAGAAGAAGGCGAAGAAAGTAGTTGCAATCGCAAGGGCTAAGGTACAGGATAAGCTGTACGATTTCCTGGAAACTCCACAAGGCCAAAAAGATCTGTATAGAATATCTAGAGAGCGAGAAAGGAATGCAAGAGATGTGAATCACATGAAATGTATGAAAGACAAAATGGGGAAGATTTTGACGGAAAACGAGAGCATAAAAGAACGTTGGAAGAGCTATTTTAGCAAACTTTTGAATGAGGAAAATCAGTGGAATGGAGTACTAGAGGATGCTAGGAGTAATATGGGCATGGTTAAAGAGGTGACTGAAGACGAAGTTAGGATGGCAGTACAGAGTATGAAAATGGAAAAGCAGTAGGGCCAGATGGTAT
>JAGSMR010000282.1:0-75000 GCA_029286605.1 Sericinus montela | reverse complement strand
TATTTAAAAAAAATTCTTCGTTTACGTTTTGTGTTGGGTGAAATATTATATACTTCTGGGGTAGGTAACTTAATCAAAATATGATACTTTCATAAGGTTTTACTGTTTTAGGAAATAAATATAAATAAAATAAAATACGAGCACAAGAATGTTGTTGTATTACTTTCTACGCCTACCCGCGAAAAAAAAAACGAATTTATTTATTTGTATACATAATTCACGCCGTGTGGTTGCGGCGTTAAAGTGTACCATTCTACATCCATACTATACCACAAGAGGCACCTAAACGGCGATACCAACGCCAGTCTGCATGTGATTATGACAAACACCCTCTTACAGGAGAGCCCTATATCTGCAGTGGCCACAATAGGCCGTTTTGTATCTCCTACTCTATTACTGGTTACTAGACTATAGAGTAAGTAACTCGCTCATAGGGCGGTGTATACGCTTCTACAACAAAGTCCCGGTAATTATGCAAAGCCTGTCTATTAACAGTTTTAAGAAATTAATATAATATAAATGAATATATTAATGACAGTAACCCCTGGGAATGAGGTGATCGCTCCCAAGCTATTTCTAGAAAATGTCACATTATATTTGTATAATGAATTATATTGTTAAAAATATTGACCAAAAAAAGAGGATACCTACGGAGTTTCTTTCGCCTGTTTCTTCTCCGTTAGAGGAACCTCATTACGAAACGGTTGTAGATTAAAAATGACGATCGATAAACGAATGTATGTTCTTATGTCGATGAATAAATGATTTGATTTGATTTGATTTGTCAGTATACACATATAATCACGCCTCTTTCCCGTAGGGGTAGGCAAATACAGTGGTATTTGCCGAAAAAAGTGTTTTTCCACTTGTCGCGATCTTTACATACGTGTTTCGCTTCATCCACTTTCATTATTCCCTTCATACTTTGCTCTTTGGTTTAGAGTACTCTTTTCCAGGGCTTTTTTCAAGACTTCCCTAATTTGGTCTCGGAACGACCGCCTAGGTGAACCGTTCCAACACTTCCATTTACACTCTCCTTATACACTTTTTTTGTCAAGTTTTGTTTCGTAATGTAAGTATGTATAATTGTAATGCGAAACAGATTGCTCTCATTATTCCATTGTTTCTTTATAACACCACTGTGATATTTAACCGACCTTTAATTATAATTCGCAACGGCGCCCTCTTCTTTTGATTTATAACACTCATAAATTTTAATCATGTCGTCATTGTTGTGCAAAATCAGCGGTGAAACGAAAACAAAGGCAATTAAGAACGAGAAATTTTGTACTGCGACAGTTTGGTATCTGAGCACGGCAAGGAAATTTAGAAAAGAATCGTTTATAAATAGATAACAATTTGAATTAAAAAAAATATTCACGTCATTCTCGATAATAAAGTCTCGATAGCCGAGTGGTTCGGTGGTCGGAATTTCGAGTCGTGAGACCCGAGATCGATCCCCAAGTGGCAGGCTCGTACCAATGAGTTTTTCAAAAAACTTATGTACGAATTACATCGTTGGCTTGGACATAAAGGCGGCGACAGGCTCACTACCCGTCACGTTGTCCCGAAAATATCTTCGGTGGAAGGTGGGTCAAAGGGGCATAATTATTTAGACTAGACCTCTGTCTATCCCTGTATTGGGAATTGCGTGAAGAAATTTATATTTTATTTTATTTATTCTCGATAATGGAATTGACACAGGTCTAGACGATGAAGTGCTTTCGACGCTATCGCAACTTACAAAAAATATAATTAATGATTCATTACTAGACGACCTGATAGCCAAGTCGTTAGTGATTCTTCCTTCCAAGGAAGGAAGAAGCTGAAGGGTGAGGGTTTGAGTTCCACCAAAAATTTTTTGTAATGAATATGAATTCTCGTACTCGAGGAAATGAATATTTGAATGAAAGATTTATGAATATTTATCTATTACGGAATTTTATTGATTACTAAAGCATATTTATGCTGAACTTTTATGTGATTAAATTAAAGAGAACTATGTTTTTTTAAAATTTCAACTCATCCCGCCCGTGTCAGTTGAAATTAAAAAAAAAACACAAAAGGCGACGGGCTCACCACCTGTCTCGTTGTCCCGAAAATATCTTCGGCCGAAGGTGAGTCGAAGGGACTTAATTGTCTAGACTAGACTTCTGTCTACCCAGTATTGGGTGAAGATATTTATTTTTTTATCTAAATATGTGTCTATGAAAATTTGTTGTAGCATTTGCTTGGACGCTATGACGACGCTATGCTCATCACCTGTCATCATGTTCCAAACAAGCTTCGGTTGAATTCGGATGGAAAAGAATTATTTATCTAGACTTCGGTCTGCCGTTGTATTAAATAACTATGTAATAAATAAATAAATATCTTCACGCAATTCCCAAAACAGGGGCAGAGGTCTAGTCTTGACAATTAAGTCCCTTCGACCCACCGGCCACAGAAGATATTTTCGGGAGAACGTCACAGGTGGTGAGCCCGTCGCCGTCTTTATGGGCAAGCCAACGATATAGTTCGTACATAAGTTTTTGAAACACCCATTGGTACGAGCCTGCCACTTGGGGATCGATCGAACTTGGATCTCTCGACTCGAAATTCCGGCCACCCAACCACTCGGCTATCGTGAAATTTAAAAAATATATAACATTTAATTTTTAAATTTTGCGAAAAATTGTCATATGAAAGCAACGATATGCTCGAAGTCGACGTAAACGATTAAATAAAATGCATAAAAAAGAGAAAGTCCATATTAATCTCTTTAATTACCTTTTCCACACGGACCGGTGGATGCTGTCGGTATGTATTTTTAATAACTTTTGGCCTAATTTCAACTTTAGGTAAAGTTCAAATAGAAAAATTACCTAAAGCCCGCAACCGTGATTCACTAGGGCTTCTGTTATTGCAATACTTTCAATATTAGATGGTTTTCACAAACAATATATAATAAATTGCCTTAAGAGTACCTATGTTGTTTTATTACAATAATATTATAATAATAAATACATATATAAATAAAGACAACATCACATACATTGTTCTGATCCCAAAGGTAGCTGCTAAAAAGTAAGAAGACTCAAACACCCCGTTCCGAGGAAATATAGGAAATTGTTTTCTACGTTAACCCGCCCGAGCATCGAACCCAAATCAAAGTGTCAAAGCTGGCGACACCATATAAACCGGTGTGTACGCCACGTCTACGACTTTTTTTTGTGTGTTTCGTTTAAATTTACCGAACCATTAAGAGCATTTTCCGATTATGTGGTAATCAGAAGTCTAGAAAATCTTATCCTTTCGACAACATTTCTTACTTAACAGCCTGTGAAACTTTACTGCAGAACATAGGTCTCTCCGATATTTTCGTAATAGCCATGCTTCGCAAGCGATATATTAATTCAGTTTCAATTATAATAATAAGTAAGAAATTAAATAAGTTTAAAAAAAAACTCATCTGTATAAGCTTCCATCAGATTGAACTCGGGTCTTTTGATCACCCAACCACCCAGCTAACGTGACTTGTTAGAACTTTCTTAATACACTTGTAACTCTTCGCTTGTAAGATTAAAACTCTCACGTCTAGCGCAGCTTATAGAACCGTTAACGTATTGTTGTATAATAGTTAGTGAAACATTCTAGAACAGTGGAACGGAAAGTTTCTGGGTAAGACGTGTCCGGAAATTGTGAAACTGATATGAGTGTTTGTACATATAAAAGTACTTGAGTATGTATGTATGTTGTACCGTTGAATTAGATACTATGGCGGTGATAGGTTCACCACCTGTCACGTTGTCCCAAAAATGGCTTCAGTGTAAGACTTCATTATTGTAAAATTGTGTGATTTGAAAAAAAAACCTAATACCGGAGTGCGCAGGTGATTTTAATTTCTAATTCTATTCCACCTTTCGTTTCATAATTCCAAGGTGTCCCATTTCTGCGAATTTTCGACGCTTCGTATTAAATATTTAAATGGAAATGAGATAATGGAATTAGTATGTAATAGAAATTTGAGAAAATCATCTACTTTAGATAATTCAGAATATTAAATTAGATTTAGTAATATCTTCACGTATTTCTCGATACGGGGGTAAAGGAGGTCTAGAGAATTTAGCCCTTTAGACCATCATTTCATCGGAGCATATTTTGGGACAAAGTGACAGGTGGCGAGCTTGTTGCCGTAAATTTGTCCAAGTTTTTCAATTTTTATATACTAACTATTTGTTACCTCGTTACTAGTTGAGTATTGTTTAAATCGTTATGTTAAATTTGTGCAGTTTTTTCCGGCACCTGATTCTGACTTTAAGACGTATGCAGTATATACTATATATAACGTGTATACAGACAATAACCCTTGGTGTTCGGTTGAACGTGGGTCAAAAGAACAAAATTGTCATTAGACCTCTGTCTACCCTATACTGGGAATGACGTGCAGATATTTCTTTACCTCTGGGAATTGTTGATCGCTCCCATGCTGTTTAGAGTTGTTTTATGTTCAATATTGTATATCTATTGTAAAAAAACAATAAAACAGAGAATACTTCTCTAATGATTTCTTGTATTTAAGCGAATACTACACATTTAAAATAAAACGATTTTACGGATTTTATCACGTTTTTAATTATTATTATTATTTATCTTCTCACACAATCCCTGACGGGGTAGCCAGAGAGAACAGATCGCCAAGTGTCACGATCCTTACATACCTCGTTCGCTTCATTCAAATTCATTATTTTCTTCATACATGCACGTCGAGGTATCCGAGTACTCTAGACCCTCCCGTCTTCGAGCAATTTGCTCACATGGTCGCCAAGGTAACGCCGCACATTTTACGAAGAGATCGCATCTCCACTGCGTTTTTAATTAGTTTTTACAAACTATTTTTATTTCCCGATAGTTTCGGATGCTTTACAGCATGCGTGGTTACGGGGGGACTAATTAAAAATCGTTTTATTTTAAAAGAAACGCAACTCTGTTAAAACTGTAAAACAAATTTCTTCACCTATTCCCAATACTAGGGTTGACAGAAATCCAGACTATTAGCTCCTAGTAAGTTTGGAAAAAAAACTGATCGTTACCATCCTTACCTGGGTATCGAACTAGGGTCTTCTGACTCGAATTCAGATCATTCAACCACGGCTATCGTAACTTTGCGTACTTGTTCAAACTTTTCCACTAAAATCTTAAACAAAAAGTATTTAACTTTCCTATATCTGAAATATGTGATATGAAATCCTCTGTTTCACATAATCTTGAACATATAACATCTTTTTATTGAAAATTCTGAAATGTTTCCGATAAAGTGAATCGGGAATTTCATTACAATTCACATTGGAAATGTAAGTGGAGAATTTCTCACTAATTGGAATACGAAATTGCCTGTAATACAGCACGGAAGTCAAGAAATTTTGACTTCATTTACAATTCACTCGTGTTATTTCGGGTAGTAAAGATAAATGTGATTCGGCTCTGTTTTACTCATTACTAGCTGCCATCCGCGGCTTTGTCCGCGGTTTAATACTCAACGCAATACGGAACCCTAATTATTTGATTATAAAATCAGCTATCTGCCAGTAAGTCTCATTAAAATCGGTCAAGCCTTTTCAAAGATTAGCCGGAACAAACAAACAGACATACAATTTTTTTTTATCTTCTCTTATCTAGAAATCACCCTACTATATCTAGACATAAAGCTTAGATATAGTAGGGTGATTTCTATGCGAATGTAAATCTATGTGTCTTTTGTTTACAACAACACAAATATTTTCCCCTAGCCGGATTCGAATCCGCTGCTCTTATCTTCGAAGGATATTTTCAAAGTTATAAGATTTGATATGCCATTGAATCGTACATTGTCCACCAACATCATCATTATTATATCGGGTTGTAAAATCATTGGATATCTTAAATATTAAATTGGAGAGTATTGAATTGGAAATATTATATGTGAAATATCAAATATGGTGATGGCTGTAACAGACACCTTGCGCATCATCGGTCTACTGAATTTTGGTCTAGTACTTTTTGACGTAGTTATCCTGCCATCAGTCCAGCCAATTGTATTTTCATGGCTTTTTCCTTAGTCACTTCAAACAACAGCCACGGAAATAGAGAGTATCCCAGTAAATGTGCAGAACCTACCTATTAACAGGTTCAAGAAATTTATTAACAAACTTTATAGGAATATTGTATTGAATAATTACAATTACATTACACACAATACAGTGTAAGGAATATTGTATTGTAAGTCACGATAGCCGAGTAGTCAGGTGGTCGGAATTTCGAGTCACGAGACCCGAGTTCAATCCTTAAGTGGCAGGCTCGCACCAAAGGGTTTTTCAAAACTTATGATCGAATTATATCGTTGGCTTGGAAATAAATACGGCGACAGGCTCACCACCTGTCACGTGTGTTTGTCCCGAAAATATCTTCGGTGGAAGGTGGGTCGAACGGACTTAATTGTCAAAACTAGACCTTTGTCTACCCCTGTTTTGGGAATAGCGTGAAGATATTGACTATAGGAAGGGTTATTACCCTTATTATAATGTATTTAGTTAGTAAGATTATGTATAATGTAACTAAATACGTCAATGACAGCATCCACTGGGATTGAGGTTATCGCTCCCAAGCTTTTTCCAGAAAAAAGAGGATACCTACGGATTTACTTTTCTGTTTCTTTTTCGTTAGAGGAACCGCATAATGAAACGGCGGTAGATTAAAAAGAGGACAATCGATGAATGTAATTGTATTTAACTAATGTCGATGTATAAATGATTTGGCATTATTCTTACACCGATATTACACGGGTAGCGTATATTGTACCCTATTCTTTTATTACCGAGAAACTATAATACTGTTTCTTAACTCTGCAGTACTTTAATTCGATTTCTTTAATTCTAGGCTCCTATTTCCATTTAAGTATAGGCAAAATTAATTTACCAAAAAAAACTTACTTTGTGCGAGAATTTTATGAGTGCTACAGTAATCCTTAGTTTTGAAATTTCCGGTCCAACTTATCCGGACACGTCGGTATACCAATCAGAAAGTTTCATTAAGTTGTGGCAATGGCTCTCAAAAGTTGAGAGGTTGAGGTAATTCTTTAAATCAGTGTTGCCAGCTTAGGATCTTTCTTCCTAAAAGGAAGGAATTATTGGTAATGGAAGTTTTTAAAGGGCAATTTAAAAGAAATATCTTTACGCACACTACCTTTCGAGGTAGCCATACAGAACAGATCGCCGTAATTTTTTGGTAAATTGATTTGGTGAAAAAAAAGTCAAGATAGCCAAGTGGTTGGGTGATCGGAATTCGAGTCAAGAGACTCCGAGATCGATCCCCCAGGCTTATCAATGGGACTTTTCAAGATACTTATGTACGATTTATATCGTTGGCTTGGACATAAAGACGGCGACGGGCACACCAACTGTATGTCGAAAGGACTTAATTGTCTAGACCTCTCTCTAACCCTGTATTGGGAATAGCGTGATGATATTTATTTACTTATTTATTTTATTTATGATTTGGTGATACTATTAGAAGGACTTTTATTTATTTTTTGTTTAAAAAACCTCATGACTACTTATTTCATAGAAAAAATGTATATAAAATGCAGTAAATAAATGAGAAAGTAATATAATTTTAGTTAATCTTTAATTAAATTGAATAAATTATGTAATTGAATATATAATAGCATTTAATTAGAAGTCACGATAGCCGAGTGGTTGGGTGGTCGGAATTTCGAGTCGAGAGACCCGAGTTCGATCCCCAGGTGGCAGGCTCGTACCAATGGGTTATTCAAAAAATTTATGTACGAATTGCATCGTTGGCTTTGACATAAAGGCGGCGACGAGCTCACCACCTGTCACGTTGTCCCTAAAATATTCTCGGTGGAAGGTGGGTCGAAGTGACTTAATTGTCTAGACTAGACCTCTGTCTACCCCTGTATTGGGAATTGCGTGAAGATATTTTTTTTTAATTGAATAATTAAGGATACTAGGCTAAATAGGTAACTTCTGTAAATAAACTTTACATAGTATATATAAAAATTTAAGCAACTAGCGTTCTTGGTACCAGGCCACCAGGATTAGGGATCTACGATTATTTTAGTTTTTGGTTATATAATCGTCAATATTAACATAATGCTTCAGTAAATAAAGTATAGAAAAAATCGTTATTTTTTATAATGAATATGGTGAATTTACAGAATATTATAAAACGTATTTTTTAAGAGGAGCTATCAAACATCGAAAGGGATAAACTGTCGAGAGCTCACATCTCCTCAGTGTTGCGAAACGAGTGAAAATAAATGATGAATTCAAGTAATTGTAGCGATTTTAGCGGTATTTTAGAATTCGGCTTTAGGGATTAAAATAATTTGGTGTTGGTGTAACACTGCCTTAATTTTAATACTTCATTAACATTATTTACTGTAACTGTACTGTAAGTGTAACTCTACGTAACCTGCTTAGTATTTACGGGAGATAACGACGCGTAAAGATTTTGTAACTCAACGTTTGTGGGAAAGTTTGTATTGTTTCCCAAGGTAATAGGTTTGTTTACTAAGGCGTTTTGTTGCGGTAATTCATTATTACAGAGATATTTCTTATTTAATATTTTAAAATAAAAAGAATGAATATCTTTACGCATTTCACAAAACTGGTGTAGTACAACCCCCCGCTTGGCAATCCCGGATTGGCGATCCCAGTACCAAACATGTTACAACTTAGACACTGCTACCGGTCACCGGTTTGCTGTAAATTTATCTGGTATTTTAGAGTTAGTTATCCCGCCATCTGTAGGTGGCCAACAGCATTATAAAGACTTTTCCTTAGTGGCTTACAACACCTAAGGGATGCAAGTATGTGATTATTCTTACGTCGAGACCACAAGACAAAATGAAATATAAATATTTAATAATATAACAGTATAAATTTCATTTTCCAGTTGTTTGGCAATCGGAAGCGTGTCAAGAGACCCGAGTTTGATCCACAGGTGGTAGGCTCGAAGCAATGGGTGTTTTTTGAAAACTTCTGAACGTTTTATTTCGATGGCTTGGACATAAAGACAACGATAGGCTCACCACCTGTTACGTCTACTAAAAATGTCTACGGATGAAAGGTCTTAATTGTCTGGAACTCTGTCTACAGCATCAATAATTTAATTATGTGTCGCCGTTGTACTTATTTACAAATTAAAAATGAAACTTAAAGGCATTGCAATTGTATTTCTTACTCCTATTTTCTCAATTACGCTCCAGAAAACCAATTATAGCACTTGTTTTCTTTCCCTCGTCTATTGGATTTAAGTCAATTAATTGTTTCTGCTGCGTATTGGAAGCTTATTAATTGAAGCGAGATAATTTTAAGTTGTGTAAGTCATGCTAGATTTATTCCTAGACTTAAGATAAATACTTTATCTCTAAATAAACACCAATTAATCATCAGGTATTGCGTTGAAACACTTTAGCATAAATGTCTTATCTGTAGCGCAGACTTGTCAATCATAATTTCGTTATTGATTGCAGATGTACCGCATAAGACGTTAATGCATAAACTGTCTGGGGTTGAAGGATTTTGCCGTCAGTGATTTCATTTTATTTGAAAAGTGTATTACCCCGGAAACGTATTCCTATTGGACTTGATGTACTGCAAAATGTATAATTGAACGAGTGGCGTAGCATGTCTACGGTATTGGTTGGTGTAGCCAGCTCTGATGGGTTCGATACACGGACGGGTGAATGTAGTAAACTATTTTTTCTATATTGTCTCAAGTTGGTATTCTTAGATTCCGATGCCACAAAACATATGCTTTTGCTGCTTAAGTAAGGATCAGAGCAATGTATGTGACGTTTTCCATGTTTCCATATTTTTTATTTTTATATTAATAAAAAAGAAAGTGTTATTCTTAATGTAATTTGTAATATCATCAAAATCCATTTATATTTTGTTAAGTCAATCAATATTCTTTTTCTAGCCAAATAAAGCTTCTTCGCAATCTCCTATACAGGAGTAGGCAGAGGTCTAAATAATGAAGTGCTTTCGACCCACTTTTCACCGAAGCTTATTTGGGACAATGAGACAAGTGGTGAGCCTATCTCGCTATTAGTGTATAATAATATTATTACATACTCGTATATATTTACTTCAATAAATATTCATATATAAAAACTTTTGACTGCTCCTACATATCTACCTTTACGCAATTCATTTATATAAAAAATGTAATATAAAAATATCTCCACGCCATTCCCAATACAGGGGTAGACAGAAGTCTAGTCTAGACAATTAAGTCCCTTCGACCCACCTTCCACCGATGATATTTTCGGGACAACATGACAGGTAGAGAGCCCGTCGCCGTCTTTATGTCTTAAATCTACCTACGTATAAAAATCTATGACTCGAATACAAACATTCATGTCAGTAGCGCGTTCATCTCGGCCCGAGATTCAAACTCGCCATATTTAGCTGGAATAGCAGGGTCATTACCAAGTATAAATTAAACAGAATATTCAAAACAAATAAGTATATTTGTGGTTCCAAAGTCTCTGAGGTCCCGTGTTCGATGCCCAGTCGGGTCAAAGTAGAAAACACTTTTTCTACATTTTATCAGGTCCGGGTGTTTGTGGTACCTTCATCATAGCACATGTGCTGCAGCTATTTTGTTTGGGATCAGAGCAATGTACGTCACTTTTTCCCAATTTATGTATGTATTTATTTATTATTATTGTTTCTTTCTTCTTGTACTTCTTAATTGAAAACAAACGCCACCTTACCTTTCATCGATCTGTCTTGTTGCTTAGAAACGGTTCATTATGATATGTTTTGAATGTCGAACGAAGGTCAGTATAGTGTTGCCGATAGGAATATGATATTCTTATTACAAAACGACGAGTCTTTCAATATTTGCTTCGATAGTCAGTAATAAATGCACGTTGTATGCTTTGCCATCTTGAATCTTGGATTCGCATTCATAGTCTACGATATCCTTCTTCTCCTTTACAGTCTATCACTTACTATTTTGACGACCTCCGTACACACAGGTTTTCAATGTGTCGATAGCTTTGTGGTCCCGATTTCGTTTCCCGGTCGAGTCACTGAAGAAAACATTTCTTATACAGTTTATCTGGTCCAAGTCGTGCCTTCATTCTGCATCCATAACACAAGTTTTTTAGCTACTTACTTTGAAATCAGAGCAGCGTATGTGATGTTGTCTCTACCTATACACTTATTTATCGTTAACCAGAGCACACTTCTAAGTCGAATACTCTATTCGATATGTTGCCTAAAAATCAAGTCTATGTTCTATAAGCGTGTGTAACTTTATGATATATCCCACAGCTCGGCAGTCGATTTGAACAAAATGTATTTATTCGGATTCAATTTTGTTACAGCACTTTATCAAATTTCATCATTTGTAACAGCTATCGTTTTCACTCGACGTCAAGGCGCCGCGTCTGTGAGATTAGTGTTGAATGTAATAAGGATATTTTATTGAGTTTAGGATAAAAAGCAGTTGTAATTTACAGTCTCATTACAAATGTAAAATATTAAATATCAATGTACTACTAGCCACAATATCTCCAAATTACTAAATAAAGTTTTATGAATAACTAAAGATGAATGAAAAAAAAATCACGATTATTAGTAAAATATAACAGTTGAGCCTTAATTTGTAATATCATCAAAATCCATTTATATTTTGTTAAGTCAATCAATATTCTTTTTCTAGCCAAATAAAGCTTCTTCGCAATCTCCTATACAGGAGTAGGCAGAGGTCTAAATAATGAAGTGCTTTCGACCCACTTTTCACCGAAGCTTATTTGGGACAATGAGACAAGTGGTGAGCCTATCTCGCTATTAGTGTATAATAATATTATTACATACTCGTATATATTTACTTCAATAAATATTCATATATAAAAACTTTTGACTGCTCCTACATATCTACCTTTACGCAATTCATTTATATAAAAAATGTAATATAAAAATATCTCCACGCCATTCCCAATACAGGGGTAGACAGAAGTCTAGTCTAGACAATTAAGTCCCTTCGACCCACCTTCCACCGATGATATTTTCGGGACAACATGACAGGTAGAGAGCCCGTCGCCGTCTTTATGTCTTAAATCTACCTACGTATAAAAATCTATGACTCGAATACAAACATTCATGTCAGTAGCGCGTTCATCTCGGCCCGAGATTCAAACTCGCCATATTTAGCTGGAATAGCAGGGTCATTACCAAGTATAAATTAAACAGAATATTCAAAACAAATAAGTATATTTGTGGTTCCAAAGTCTCTGAGGTCCCGTGTTCGATGCCCAGTCGGGTCAAAGTAGAAAACACTTTTTCTACATTTTATCAGGTCCGTGTGTTTGTGGTACCTTCATCATAGCACATGTGCTGCAGCTATTTTGTTTGGGATCAGAGCAATGTACGTCACTTTTTCCCAATTTATGTATGTATTTATTTATTATTATTGTTTCTTTCTTCTTGTACTTCTTAATTGAAAACAAACGCCACCTTACCTTTCATCGATCTGTCTTGTTGCTTAGAAACGGTTAATTATGATATGTTTTGAATGTCGAACGAAGGTCAGTATAGTGTTGCCGATAGGAATATGATATTCTTATTGGAAAACGACGAGTCTTTCAATATTTGCTTCGATAGTCAGTAATAAATGCACGTTATATGCTTTGCCATCTTGGATCTTGGATTCGCATTCATAGTCTACGATATCCTTCTTCTCCTTTACAGTCTATCACTTACTATTTTGACGACCTCCGTACACACAGGTTTTCAATGTGTCGATAGCTTTGTGGTCCCGATTTCGTTTCCCAGTCGAGTCACTGAAGAAAACATTTCTTGTACAGTTTATCTGGTCCAAGTGTTTGTCGTGCCTTCATTCTGCATCCATAACACAAGTTTTTTAGCTACTTACTTTGAAATCAGACCAGCGTATGTGATGTTGTCTCTACCTATACACTTATTTATCGTTAACCAGAGCACACTTCTAAGTCGAATACTCTATTCGATATGTTGCCTAAAAATCAAGTCTATGTTCTATAAACGTGTGTAACTTTATGATATATCCCACAGCTCGGCAGTCGATTTGAACAAAATGTATTTATTCGGATTCAATTTTGTTACAGCACTTTATCAAATTTCATCATAAGTGACAGCTATTGTTTTCACTCGACGTCAAGGCGCCGCGTCTGTAAGATTAGTGTTGAATGTAATAAGGATATTTTATTGAGTTTAGGATAAAAAGCAGTTGTAATTTACAGTCTCCTTACAAATGTAAAATATTAAATATAAATGTACTTCTAGCCACAATATCTCCAAATTACTAAATAAAGTTTTATGAATAACTAAAGATGAATGAAAAAAAATCACGATTATTAGTAAAATATAACAGTTGAGCCTTAATTTGTAATAAATTTTCAATGATGCGTTTTTTGAATTTAAACGCAGATACTAGTAAGTAAAATATATTAATGTCAATAAAATATATGAAAGTCTCGATAGCCGTGACATTGAGTGTTCGGAATTAGAGTCATGAGACCCGAGATGAATCCCCAGGTGACAGGCTCGTACCAATTGTTTTTTTTTTTTTAACTTTTATAAGATTTATATCCTTGTCTTTGACATAAAGATAGCGACGGGCTCACCACGTATCATGTTGTCCCAAAAGGTATCTTTGGTGGAAGGTTTGGTGGAAGGGCTTTATTGTCTACACTATCTCTATCTCCACCTGTATTGGGACTGTATTCTGGAAAGCATTTAACAAGTGATTTCAAAAATGAGGAGCTTCTCATTTCGGTAGTTAGGTAGGTGTACCTAATAATCGCAATTATTAGCGTCACGAATTTGAAGCCAGAAAGTAAGCATTACTTATATTTTGTTTAAACGAATAGGAAACAAGTTAGTAGCTAAAAATCAAATACATATTCCCATTGAAAAAGGTTTTATTTTAAATTCATATTTTACCATTTTTAGTACGTAAGTATAAATAATTTTAAAATATATTTGCCATCTTGGATCTTGGATTCGCATTCATAGTCTACGATATCCTTCTTCTCCTTTACAGTCTATCACTTACTATTTTGACGACCTCCGTACACACAGGTTTTCAATGTGTCGATAGCTTTGTGGTCCCGATTTCGTTTCCCAGTCGAGTCACTGAAGAAAACATTTCTTGTACAGTTTATCTGGTCCAAGTGTTTGTCGTGCCTTCATTCTGCATCCATAACACAAGTTTTTTAGCTACTTACTTTGAAATCAGACCAGCGTATGTGATGTTGTCTCTACCTATACACTTATTTATCGTTAACCAGAGCACACTTCTAAGTGGAATACTCTATTCGATATGTTGCCTAAAAATCAAGTCTATGTTCTATAAAGTATGTAACTTTATGATATATTTCACGGCTCGGCAGTCGATTTGAACAGAATGTATTTATTCGATTCAATTTTGTTACAGCACTTTATCAAATTTCATCATATGTAACAGCTATCGTTTTCACTCGACGTCAAGGCGCCGCGTCTGTAAGATTAGTGTTGAATGTAATAAGGATATTTTATTGAAAACGACGAGTCTTTCAATATTTGCTTCGATAGTCAGTAATAAATGCACGTTGTATGCTTTGCCATCTTGAATCTTGGATTCGCATTCATAGTCTACGATATCCTTCTTCTTCTTTACAGTCTATCACTTACTATTTTGACGACCTCCGTACACACAGGTTTTCAATGTAGCTTTGTGGTCCCGATTTCGTTTCCCGGTCGAGTCACTGAAGAAAACATTTCTTGTACAGTTTATCTGGTCCAAGTGTTTGTCGTGCCTTCATTCTGCATCCATAACACAAGTTTTTTAGCTACTTACTTTGAAATCAGAGCAGCGTATGTGATGTTGTCTCTACCTATACACTTATTTATCGTTAACCAGAGCACACTTCTAAGTGGAATACTCTATTCGATATGTTGCCTAAAAATCAAGTCTATGTTCTATAAAGTATGTAACTTTATGATATATTTCACGGCTCGGCAGTCGATTTGAACAGAATGTATTTATTCGATTCAATTTTGTTACAGCACTTTATCAAATTTCATCATTTGTAACAGCTATCGTTTTCACTCGACGTCAAGGCGCCGCGTCTGTGAGATTAGTGTTGAATGTAATAAGGATATTTTATTGAGTTTAGGATAAAAAGCAGTTGTAATTTACAGTCTCATTACAAATGTAAAATATTAAATATCAATGTACTACTAGCCACAATATCTCCAAATTACTAAATAAAGTTTTATGAATAACTAAAGATGAATGAAAAAAAAATCACGATTATTAGTAAAATATAACAGTTGAGCCTTAATTTGTAATAAATTTTCAATGATGCGTTTTTTGAATTTAAACGCAGATACTAGTAAGTAAAATATATTAATGTCAATAAAATATATGAAAGTCTCGATAGCCGTGACATTGAGTGTTCGGAATTAGAGTCAAGAGACCCGAGTTCGATCCCCAGGTGGTAGACTCGTACCAATTGGTTCTCCAACACTTTGTATGATTTACGGCTTGCAAATAAAGATGGCGACATGCTCACAACCTTTAAAATTGTCCCTGAAAATCTCTTGGTGGAAGATGGGTAGAAAGGAACTCTGTCTACCTGCATTGAAATTGCTTAAAGAATTTTATTTTATATTATTATATGATAGCTTTAAAGTCCAGGATTAGATATGAGCATGGTTCAATATAGAGAAAACTATTTTTCTATATTGTTTGAGCTATATTCGTTATTACATTGCACGGATCCCTAAGTAAGTAGCTAAAACACTCAATTAATATTGAGTGAATTTAATATTGAGGCTGGCAACTTACTGGTTAATGTAGAAACAACTGTTTCTTTATAGTCTCCGGTCTGGATGTGTGTGGTACCTTCGTTGTTTCTGATTCTTTAAAATAAGTGTTTACCTACTAATGTTGGGATCAGCGCATTGTATGTGATATAGGTTAAGGTAAGGTAAGGTTAATTTATAATAGTTTAAAGATTGATTAATTAAACGTAAATTAATTAAAATGAATTTTTATTCAAGATTTATTAAAAAGCTATAAAGTTTTTTTTTTATGTTTTAGTAAATTAATAGTGAAGTTACGAATTTCCTCGGAATTCTAATGTAGTCTAAGAGCTCTAATAGAAATTTGTTTGCCAGGAGTTCTTCGCAAATTTTTTACTCTGTCAATTTGCGTAGACATTAAGTGTTTTAAATGGGGATCTTTATTAAATGCTTAATGGTCTTAGTTGTATTATGTGAGTCAAATAGTCGTAGAGAAGAAATTAAACATTAATTAAATTGAAAATAAAAGAATTACTAGAACAAGTTGAAAATTTAATTCCTTTTTTTCTTAATAAAATAATAAATAAATATCTTCACGCAATTCCCAATACAGGGGTAGACAGAGGTCTAGTCTATACAATTAAGTCCCTTCGACACACCTTCCACCGAAGATATTTTCGGGACAACGTGACAGGTGGTGTACTCGTCGCCGCCTTTATGGCCAAGTCAACGATATAATTCGTACCGACGACCCTCCACTCGGCTACCGTGGCTGTTTTTTTCCTTTTTTTTCTTGATCCTCCTATAAAGTTGTGTCACCAGCTCTGTGGACCCGAATTCGATTATCGGACGGGGCAACCACACTGCAAGTCGATAGTTTATGATCGGAATTTCAGAGAAGAGACTCAATTTCGATCGCCGGGTGGTAAAAAGACGGTAAAGTTAAAGACGGCAACAGGCTCACCGCCTATCACGTTGTCCCAAAACAAACTCCGGAAAAACATGATTTTTTTAATAGAAGAGGGAGGCAAACGAGCAGGTGGCACACGTGATGGTAAGTGATTGCCGCCGCCCATGAACATCTGCAATACCGGAGGAATAGCGGTTGCGTTGCCGGCCTTTGAGAAAGGTATAGGCTCTTTTCTTGAAGGTCCCTAAGACGTATCGGTCCGAAAACCGCTGACAGCAGCTCATTCCACAAATTGCAAGTGCGTGGCAGACATCAAGATGGTGTTGATCAAATCTTTGATTATGCCGTAAGGTATGATGGTGAAATTCAGCGGCTGGGATTAATCCGAACAATTCCTCGGAGCACTCGGAGAAGAGATTAAGTAAAATATGTGTACTTACATATTTATGTATGTACGTATGACCTGTAAAGATCTGCTGTACGCGTCAGTTTGTTATAATCGCCACGTTTGGCAACCAAATTGGCGATAGCATTACCAGATACTTTGTATGCTGTGGTCTGGTAATTTTCAAGGCGGAAGACCCTGGCGGTGGCCAATGCAATTTTACTAAGTCCTTTTAAAAACCTTACCATGTTTTATGTTCAAGCAATTTCCCAATACTGGTGTTGGCAGAGGAGTAGACAATAAAATACTTTTGACCCACTTTGCACCGAAGTCTATTTATGACGTTACAGGTAGTGACCTTGCCGCTGTTTTGGTTTCCAAAGTATTAAACAAATTCTTCGATTATTCTTACAGAAATATAAATGAATGTATATGTAAAATATTCAATCGTATTATAGATAATATTCATATATACGTATTCATAACATCCATGAAACATAATAAATAATAAATAAATATCTTCACGCAATTCCCAATACAGGGGTAGACAGAGGTCTAGTGTAGACAATTAAGTCCCTTCGACCCACTTTCCACCGAAGATATTTTCGGGACAACGTGACAGGTGGTGAACTCGTCGCCGCCTTTATGGCCAAGTCAACGATATAATTCGTACCGACGACCCTCCACTCGGCTACCGTGGCTGTTTTTCCTTTTTTCTTGATCCTCCTATAAAGTTGTGTCACCAGCTCTGTGGACCCGAATTCGATTATCGGACGGGCAACCACACTGCAAGTCGATAGTTTTATGATCGGAATTTCAGAGAAGAGACTCAATTTCGATCGCCGGGTGGTAAAAAGACGGTAAAGTTAAAGACGGCAACAGGCTCACCGCCTATCACGTTGTCCCAAAACAAACTCCGGAAAAACATGATTTTTTTAATAGAAGAGGGAGGCAAACGAGCAGGTGGCACACGTGATGGTAAGTGATTGCCGCCGCCCATGAACATCTGCAATACCGGAGGAATAGCGGTTGCGTTGCCGGCCTTTGAGAAAGGTATAGGCTCTTTTCTTGAAGGTCCCTAAGTCGTATCGGTCCGGAAAAACCGCTGTCGGCAGCTCATTCCACAAATTGCAAGTGCGTGGCAGAAAATTCCGCGAAAAACGCACTTTGGTGGAATGCCAAGCATCAATGTGGTGTTGATCAAATCTTTGATTATGCCGTAAGGTATGATGGTGAAATTCAGCAGCTGGGATTAATCCGAACAATTCCTCGGAGCACTCGGAGAAGAGATTAAGTAAAATATGTGTGTACTTACATACTTATGTATGTACGTATGACCTGTAAAAATCTGCCGTACGCGTCAGTTTGTTATAATCGCCACGTTTGGCAACCGGATTGGCGATAGCATTACCAGATACTTTGTATGCTATGGTCTGGTAATTTTCAAGGTGGAAGACCCTGGCGGTGGCCGATGCAATTTTACTAAGTCCTTTTAAAAACCTTACCATGTTTTATGTTCAAGCAATTTCCCAATACTGGTGTTGGCAGAGGAGTAGACAATAAAATACTTTTGACCCACTTTGCACCGAAGTCTATTTATGACGTTACAGGTAGTGACCTTGCCGCTGTTTTGGTTTCCAAAGTATTAAACAAATTCTTCGATTATTCTTACAGAAATATAAATGAATGTATATGTAAAATATTCAATCGTATTATAGATAATATTCATATATACGTATTCATAACATCCATGAAACGAGTACAAATATGCAACTTGATCACTCAAATGTTTGCCCCTAGCGGAATTCGAACCCGCAGCACTTAGCTTCATAGGTAGAGTCGCTATCAACTAGGCTATCGAGTCCACAAAAACCTAAAATATTATAGTTTGCGAACCGGGTATTCATGGAATCATCAGCACTGAGGTCCCACTTTTTCTTCATTTCCTTGGGTCTGGGTGTCGTGGTATCTTCGTTATTTCCGATTACACAACACAAGTGGTTTAGCTACTTACTTTGGGATCAGAGAAATGTATGATGTCGCTATGTATGTAAGAAGCATAAATTTTCTATTCAAACAATAAAATTACGTGTGTAAAAGAAACATTTCGGTTCGTTACCCGTGTTGTGACAAAAATAGATTCCTTCCAACAACGACAAGATCGATTCGGAGACTATCGTGTGTACCCATCTCAGTGAAACCTTATTATCTGGAGGGTTTCATGCTCTCAGCCTAAAAACGTTTTCTTGAAAGATGAGTATTTGGAAAAGTTGTGTATATTTTTTTTTTAATAGAAGAGGGAGGCAAACGAGCAGGTGGCACACGTGATGGTAAGTGATTGCCGCCGCCCATGAACATCTGCAATACCGGAGGAATAGCGGTTGCGTTGCCGGCCTTTGAGAAAGGTATAGGCTCTTTTCTTGAAGGTCCCTAAGTCGTATCGGTCCGGAAAAACCGCTGTCGGCAGCTCATTCCACAAATTGCAAGTGCGTGGCAGAAAATTCCGCGAAAACCGCACTTTGGTGGAATGCCAAGCATCAATGTGGTGTTGATCAAATCTTTGATTATGCCGTAAGGTATGATGGTGAAATTCAGCAGCTGGGATTAATCCGAACAATTCCTCGGAGCACTCGGAGAAGAGATTAAGTAAAATATGTGTGTACTTACATACTTATGTATGTACGTATGACCTGTAAAAATCTGCCGTACGCGTCAGTTTGTTATAATCGCCACGTTTGGCAACCGGATTGGCGATAGCATTACCAGATACTTTGTATGCTATGGTCTGGTAATTTTCAAGGTGGAAGACCCTGGCGGTGGCCGATGCAATTTTACTAAGTCCTTTTAAAAACCTTACCATGTTTTATGTTCAAGCAATTTCCCAATACTGGTGTTGGCAGAGGAGTAGACAATAAAATCCTTTTGACCCACTTTGCACCGAAGTCTATTTATGAAGTTACAGGTAGTGACCCTGCCTCTGTTTTGGTTTCCAAAGTATTAAACAAATTCTTCGATTATTCTTACAGAAATATAAATGAATGTATATGTAAAATATTCAATCGTATTATAGATAATATTCATATATACGTATTCATAACATCCATGAAACGAGTACAAATATGCAACTTGATCACTCAAATGTTTGCCCCTAGCGGAATTCGAACCCGCAGCACTTAGCTTCATAGGTAGAGTCGCTATCAACTAGGCTATCGAGTCCACAAAAACCTAAAAGATTATAGTTTGCGAACCGGTTATTCATGGAATCATCAGCACTGAGGTCCCACTTTTTCTTCATTTCCTTGGGTCTGGGTGTCATGGTATCTTCGTTATTTCCGATTACACAACACAAGTGGTTTAGCTACTTACTTTGGGATCAGAGAAATGTATGATGTCGCTATGTATGTAAGAAGCATACATTTTCTATTCAAACAATAAAATTACGTGTGTAAAAGAAACATTTCGGTTCGTTACCCGTGTTGTGACAAAAATAGATTCCTTCCAACAACGACAAGATCGATTCGGAGACTATCGTGTGAACCCATTGCAGTGAAACCTTATTATCTGGAGGGTTTCATGCTCTCAGCCTAAAAACGTTTTTTTGAAAGATGAGCATTTGGAAAAGTTGTGTATATTTTTTTTATGTATATCAATGCTATAGTTAGAAAAAGTCGTTTCTATGAGTTCAAACTTTGTAAATTTGTAGCTTAACATAGAATATAATAAATTAGTAGCCTGTTAAATTATGATTTAATAATTTTCCCACAACTGGGCAAAATATTTCTCAAAAACATTAGGGAGATATTAGAGCTGTGAACTAGTGGTCATGATTACGAAGTGGTTGGGTGATTGGAAATCAATTCAAGAGCCCCGAGTCCAATCCTCAGTTGGCAGGCTGGTATGAATAAGGTTTTTTTAACGATTTATATCGTTTGCTAAGACAAACAGACGGCGACAATGTCTTTCTTCAATGAATAGGTAAAAATTACTTAATTGTCTGGATCTCTATCTACACCAGTATTGGCAATAGTGTTAAGATATTTTTCTGTTTTGAAAAAGTCACGTTACATATTCTATTCTCGTAATCATTATTCCGTCGACATTAAACTTTGAAAGTGATATTTGGTTACACGTATTTTAGGGTCGGGTCCTGACCTTCATAAATATTTATACAGCCTTCATCTCGTTATTAGTTGTTCGTTTGTTAGCCATTTTTTGCATATATTTTTTTCAGTTACTAAGTGGAACTTTTATATTCTGAAGCGTAGCTAAACTAGCTACTCGCCACGGTTTTACACTTAACGCGGAATACTAATTGTTTTTCTAAATAAAACCTACGCCTAAGTTACTGCTTGTAACATTAGCTATCTGTTAGTGAAAGTCCTGTTAAAATCGGTCCAGACAAAAAATTAAAATGTATATTTTATGTATATCAATGCTATAGTTAGAAAAAGTCGTTTCTATGAGTTCAAACTTTGTAAATTTGTAGCTTAACATAGAATATAATAAATTAGTAGCCTGTTAAATTATGATTTAATAATTTTCCCACAACTGGGCAAAATATTTCTCAAAAACATTAGGGAGATATTAGAGCTGTGAACTAGTGGTCATGATTACGAAGTGGTTGGGTGATTGGAAATCAATTCAAGAGCCCCGAGTCCAATCCTCAGTTGGCAGGCTGGTATGAATAAGGTTTTTTTTTAACGATTTATATCGTTTGCTAAGACAAACAGACGGCGACAATGTCTTTCTTCAATGAGTAGGTAAAAATTACTTTATTGTCTGGATCTCTATCTACCCCAGTATTGGCAATAGTGTTAAGATATTTTTCTGTTTTGAAAAAGTCACGTTACATATTCTATTCTCGTAATCATTATTCCGTCGACATTAAACTTTGAAAGTGATATTTGGTTACACGTATTTTAGGGTCGGGTCCTGACCTTCATAAATATTTATACAGCCTTCATCTCGTTATTAGTTGTTCGTTTGTTAGCCATTTTTTGCATATATTTTTTTCAGTTACTAAGTGGAACTTTTATATTCTGAAGCGTAGCTAAACTAGCTACTCGCCACGGTTTTACACTTAACGCGGAATACTAATTGTTTTTCTAAAATAAAACCTACGCCTAAGTTACTGCTTGTAACATTAGCTATCTGTTAGTGAAAGTCCTGTTAAAATCGGTCCAGACAAAAAAAAATTAAAAATGTATTTTTTATGTTACAGGGTTGCCACTTGGGGATCGAAATCGGGATTCCTCACTCGAACTCCGATCATCCAACCAATCGGCTATCGTGACTTGAAAAAGACATGACGTGAAAATAGATAAATAGAGTAACCCAAGAGAATAAAATATATAAATAATATTTAAGTACAAGAATTCTGTATTAAAAATTCTCATATTAACTATCTTTCTTAAGTGTAACATTTGAATACTTCCGTGAGCATTATAGATGTTGTCCCTATCTATGTATAATTCTTTATTAGACACCGGCAATAATTGGAGCTGATAAAATATTTGAATAATAAATAAATAAATATCTTCACACAATTTCCAATACAAGGGTAGAGAGAGGTCAAGTATAGACAATTAAGTCCCTTTGACCCACCTTCCACCGAAGATATTTTCGGGACAACGTGACAAGTGGTGAGCCCGTCGCCGCCTTTATGTCCAAGCCAACGATGAAATTCGTACATAAGTTTTTGAAAACTCATTGGTACTGCCACCTGGGGATCGAACTCGGGTCTCTCGACTCGAATTTCCGACCACCAACAACTCGGCTATCGTGACTTACTAAAATATTTGAGTAACTATAAATCACGTTTCTTAGAAGTTTATTTGAACAAGCTATCTGAAGTTGAGTACTGATAATTGCAGTCGATCGTAAACATCTTGTTTATCTCTGCTTTAGATGATAAAAAAAAAACGTAGGTACATAGAAACAATATAACATTATTCTGATCAAGCAGTAACTGCCTAAACCACTTGTGTAAGTAAGTACCAAAAACACATAGATCCAAGACAATGCAGAAAAATTGTTTTCTACATTGACCCTTCCGGGAATCGAATCCGGGACCTAAGAACAGGCGATATCATGAAGCCCCATGTGTGTGCCACTCGTCCACGGAGGTCGTTGTAAATGCTTTTCTGAGTCTTATGTGGTAAACGTTAAAACCGATTGTAGAAATTTAATATGATTATTAATATATCAGTCTCGATAGCCGAGTTGGTAGTTATCCGGCCTTCAAAGCTGATGGTTGTGGGTTCGAATCCCGCTATGGGCAAACCTTCCTATCATAGCTCTTTAAACTGAAACATAATCTTCTTCTATTAATAACATATTCTTGAAACATAAATTCAATTAGAAAATAAGAGTTTTCGTACAAAATTAATACGTTAATTCAGAATATGTACAATTGTTTGATGTTATTTTAAGGCTTCCGTTGTGTTTCCATTTGTATAAACAAAACAAACAAAAGCAAGATACGCGAAAAATATCAAATACGACATAAATTGTAAAAATTACGAAATTATGGTGATCAGAATACGACTTAAAAGATCTATCCCCAAGGCAAGTAGTAATGGTTTTTTTTTTTTTAGAAAAATATATGTACGATTTATATCGTTGGCTTGGACATAAAGAAGGCGACGGGCTCACCATCTATAACGTTTTCTCAAATATATCTTCGATGGAATGTGGTTAGAAAGGACCTAATTATCTAGACCTCTGTCTACCTCTGTATTGCGAATGGCAAGAAGATATTTATTCATTTGACATGGAAAAAACATATCAAAAATCGCCGATCCGAGATGACCAGCCCCCGCAAGCAGAGCCTGTTCTATAGAATGACCCAAGTGGCAGCTATCATTGTCAGTGGCATCAAAACATATGTTAATAAAGTTTTGTCAGTGTTCTCGTAAAAAAGTAGCATTATATTCAAAGTAAATAGGATAAGAATAAGAAATAATAATTTGGTGGTTTAAAATAATAGTCGCAGTAGCCGAGTGGTTGGGTGAACGGAATTCGAGTTAAGCGGCCCGAATTCAGTTCACATGCGGTAGGCTCGTAACAATGGATTTTTTCAAAACATATGTACTGTCGTATTATATATTTATGTCGTTGGATTGGACATAAGGACGACGACAGATTGCGACCTGTCATGTTGCCCTAAAACTATCTTCGGTGGAAGGTGGGTCGAAAGGACTTAATTTTCTAGACCTCTTTATTAATTTCTTTTTTTTTAACATTATAAGCTAGCGTTTAACTACAATCCCACCGATGGTAAGTGGCGATCTAGTTTTTGTTGGTAGGCACACTAGCTTAGAAAAAGCCTATTCATCTTCTCTTGAAGACACCCACATTGTAATCGGACGGAAAGACAAATTATTCCAGTCCTTTGCTTTACGCATTATGAACGACGAAGCAAAACGCTTCGTCCGAATGCAGGGTATATCCACAACAAAAGAATGGAAACCCGCCGTGCGTCTTGTTGTCCGATGATGGAAAGGGGAAGGGGGAATTAACTCATGTAATTCCTTCGCACACTCTCAAAAATGTAACCTGTAGAACACCGAAAGACTGGCCACCCGACGTCTGTGTTCGAGACTGGACAAATTGGTAGTAACCAAGTCAGGATCACCGACTAGCCGCTTGGCCCGTCCCTCCACCGAGTCCAAGGTTGCCAGTTGATATTTAGGAGCTCGAGCCCATATGTGGCAGCAGTACTCTACAGCCGAATCTTTACATTTAAGGAATCGCGCGGGGTTTTCGGGATAATGTGGGGACGAAGTCGCGGGTAGAAACAACATATTATGGAACCGGAAACAACAAAGGTACCTCACCAAACCCTTTGTTTTGCAATAACCCGGTACTACGGGTTATTGTACGGTTATGGTACAAAAACACTTTTTCTTCGAAACCGATATATACGTCTCTGGTTCAGGTATTTATTATTATAAAATCGAATAGCTATCTGTCAGTATACGAGTAACACATTATTTTTGGTGAAGTTTGGCGTGACAATTTTTCATTCGAACAAACTTCCCTCGGTCTGTTTGAATTTGCTTTCAATCAACATTGACAACATTCGCCAAAAATTGAAATAGATTTTTCTGCATCGATGCCTGCAGTGTTGGACTCGACCGCGTCGATTTAAAATTTACCTAATAAATAATGTATGTACTGGCAATATTCCCACGGTGTTCAGTGGAAAAAAAGAGATGATGTTATTACCTTAGACGAGCAAATCATGTATTGTGGTATCGTCGTTTTTTATGATTGCATAACACAAGTGCAAGCTGCTTCCTTTTGGAACAGAGCAACGTATGTGATGTTGTCCCTATCTATCTATTTATTTTTGTAATATACAAAGATAAGTACGTATGTTTAAGTACGAGTACATAATAATAAAAATAGTTTGCCCCCTATTCTATAAAAAAACATTATTTCAGAATGTGTGATGTCTGACAACGCTGGAGCATTGTGGCGGATGTTCGTCTGATCTCATGAAGAGGGGATCCAGTAGTGAGCACTATGCGCATACCCATAATAGCAAGAGATTTATGACGTCACACTTTCACGGTCTCTTGACGTCTATAGGCTGATAATATATTTACTTACTTACTTATCTTCACGTAGCGAGAGAGAACAGATCGCCAAGTGTCACGATCCTTACATACTTCTATTTGAAATTTATGTTCCAATTTATATTATGCAATTTTATTGATTTTTAAAGCATTTTTATTTTGAAATTTTGTGTTATTAAATTAAATTAAAGAGAAAAAAGTTAAAGTGAGAAATTTCAACTGACACGGGCGGGATTCGAACCCGCGATCTTCGCCGATCCGTGGCGACGCTCTTACCTCCGAGCCACCGTATCTTACACATATCAGTTGAAATTTTAAATCTGTATTCTCTTATATTACTTATGCCTTGTTTATTGGCATAGGCGCCATCTATTATCCCTTTTGCAACTGACTTTTTTTATTGTTCCAATGTCGAAAAATAAAGATTTTATTATTTTATTTAGTAACTCAACGCCCTGTAAAACGCACGCAGCGGATACAGTACTAAATTTGACGCTGCTGCTCACCTCCGGACTGCTTAGTTTTGATCTGGTACTTTTCGATGGTTATCGCCATTTATTGGTTGCCATTTTTAATGTCTTGTTCCTCTCTCAATATCCCTTTCTACCTGTGGGTACCCAAATTACCCTATTATTAATTTATTTAATGTACAAACAACTCGCAGCTGAAGTTTGTTACTTTAATTACTGACGCACCACGTGAAATAAATATTTTCACACAATTCCCAATAAGGGGGTAGATCAAGACAATTAAATCCTTTCGACCCATCTTCAGCCGAAGACATTTTCTGAGACAACGTGACAGTTGATGAGCCTGTCGCCGTCTTTATGTCTGAGCCAACAATACAAATGATACATAAGTTTTTTTTTTTTCAAAACCCATTGGCACAAGTCCACCACCTGGGGACGAACTCGGATCACTTGACTTTATTTTCGATCACCCTACCACTCAGCTATCGTGACTCTTATTGTGAAGATATTTATTTATTATTACGTATGTATTTGACGAAATTGAAATCTTGAAAACGGATAACTTATTGGAAAACTAAAACAAAGAACTAAAGTAATTTAATTAAAGTGGCAGGTTCACCGTGAACTAGTCACTGATATTGGCATTTTCGATAAAGATTTCATTATAAGCTCGACCCGATTTTGCCTATTGCCCCTTACTTGTTTCAGTGTTTTAAAATTATGGGATACAAATAAAACTTCGGAAGCCAGGTTGTTAGTGACCCTGCCTTAGAAAGCTAAGGGTTCCGGGTTCGAGTCGCGCTAAGAGTTGATTAATCTCAATTTGTGTAATTAATATGAATGTTTTTATTCAAATAGTAGATTTTTTGATAGTTTTAAGAAGAATATTTCATTTATTTATATTTTTGAACAAATGTATGTCATCAAAAATATCTTCGGTGAAAGGTGGCTCGTACACAATCACTTGGCTATGGTGACTTAAGTTACACAATAAAACAGGACTTACTTAGGAAATGACGTAATTGTAAATAAAATAAAATTGATTTGATTTCTTAGCTCTAATTATGATCTACTTTATATTTTATTCTTGCCTTGATCATTTCGGCACAAAGAATTACAACACCATTTCTTTCCGTACCGTAATAGCTAGTTACTGTCGGCATATGGCGGGATAACTCAAATTGCAGTAGCGTCTAATCACGATAGGTCGAGTTATCGGCATTCGAGTCGAAAGACCCGTGTTCGTTCTTCTTCAGAAAAAACTAATTTTTGTTGAGTTTTTCTTTATGTATGTACCATTTTATATCATTCGCTTAAACACGGCGACATAAAGACGGCGATTAGCTCACCACCTCTCACATAGTCCCTTAAATGTCTTCTGTAAAAGGTAGGTCGAAACGACTTAATTATCTAGATCTCTGTTTACACCAGTATTTGGAATTGCGTGAAGTCTAAGGTGCAAGATTTCTGATATGGCGATGCCAATCTACTTGCTAAGTGTAGCGGTTATAGCAAACCTCCTGCATAGCAGAAGCCTTTGCCCTGGAGTGGATATGATAATAATGAATTCTATTCAAAACTCGCTCACTTTTAAATCAGTGAAAAACATTCCAAACAGTAAAAGACATTCCAAACTTAATGCACATAGCTTTAAGCTAAACTTCCACTAAGTCTGTTTTACGAATTTGAATTCTAGATGTGCATCGAATTTCGTTTAACTGTAAATAACCGAATTAAAAATAAACGGAGCACTGCAAAGTTTGTCAATAGTTGTAGTGGAATTACAGTTTTTGAATGATTTAATTACTTAACTAAGAGCGAGTAAATGCATACTGCAGTTGTAAGTAATCGAGTTACTTCGAAGTTGTAAAGTTTTGGAAACGTCTGTTTCATTTGTAATTCAGGCGAAACTGTGAATGTTATTATATGTATTTATATATGTATTTATATATGTATTTATATATGTATTTATATATGTATTTATATATGTATTTATATATGTATTTATATATGTATTTATATATGTATTTATATATGTATTTATATATGTATTTATATATGTATTTATATATGTATTTATATATGTATTTATATATGTATTTATATATGTATTTATATATGTATTTATATATGTATTTATATATGTATTTATATATGTATTTATATATGTATTTATATATGTATTTATATATGTATTTATATATGTATTTATATATGTATTTATATATGTATTTATATATGTATTTATATATGTATTTATATATGTATTTATATATGTATTTATATATGTATTTATATATGTATTTATATATGTATTTATATATGTATTTATATATGTATTTATATATGTATTTATATATGTATTTATATATGTATTTATATATGTATTTATATATGTATTTATATATGTATTTATATATGTATTTATATATGTATTTATATATGTATTTATATATGTATTTATATATGTATTTATATATGTATTTATATATGTATTTATATATGTATTTATATATGTATTTATATATGTATTTATATATGTATTTATATATGTATTTATATATGTATTTATATATGTATTTATATATGTATTTATATATGTATTTATATATGTATTTATATATGTATTTATATATGTATTTATATATGTATTTATATATGTATTTATATATGTATTTATATATGTATTTATATATGTATTTATATATGTATTTATATATGTATTTATATATGTATTTATATATGTATTTATATATGTATTTATATATGTATTTATATATGTATTTATATATGTATTTATATATGTATTTATATATGTATTTATATATGTATTTATATATGTATTTATATATGTATTTATATATGTATTTATATATGTATTTATATATGTATTTATATATGTATTTATATATGTATTTATATATGTATTTATATATGTATTTATATATGTATTTATATATGTATTTATATATGTATTTATATATGTATTTATATATGTATTTATATATGTATTTATATATGTATTTATATATGTATTTATATATGTATTTATATATGTATTTATATATGTATTTATATATGTATTTATATATGTATTTATATATGTATTTATATATGTATTTATATATGTATTTATATATGTATTTATATATGTATTTATATATGTATTTATATATGTATTTATATATGTATTTATATATGTATTTATATATGTATTTATATATGTATTTATATATGTATTTATATATGTATTTATATATGTATTTATATATGTATTTATATATGTATTTATATATGTATTTATATATGTATTTATATATGTATTTATATATGTATTTATATATGTATTTATATATGTATTTATATATGTATTTATATATGTATTTATATATGTATTTATATATGTATTTATATATGTATTTATATATGTATTTATATATGTATTTATATATGTATTTATATATGTATTTATATATGTATTTATATATGTATTTATATATGTATTTATATATGTATTTATATATGTATTTATATATGTATTTATATATGTATTTATATATGTATTTATATATGTATTTATATATGTATTTATATATGTATTTATATATGTATTTATATATGTATTTATATATGTATTTATATATGTATTTATATATGTATTTATATATGTATTTATATATGTATTTATATATGTATTTATATATGTATTTATATATGTATTTATATATGTATTTATATATGTATTTATATATGTATTTATATATGTATTTATATATGTATTTATATATGTATTTATATATGTATTTATATATGTATTTATATATGTATTTATATATGTATTTATATATGTATTTATATATGTATTTATATATGTATTTATATATGTATTTATATATGTATTTATATATGTATTTATATATGTATTTATATATGTATTTATATATGTATTTATATATGTATTTATATATGTATTTATTCTGTTTTGACGGAATTTGGATTTATTTTTACTTTTTATGATACCTTTATTTGTTAATTATGTTTATTTAGTTTTATATAACTATTGTATTTTATTATTTGATATTTAATAGTGTGTTATTTTTTGACGTATTTTACCTACATATGGTTTAGTTTAAATATAGTATTTGTATGTATTTTATTTTTTACACTAGCTACCGGTGTCCATTGATGTAATAATTCTTAGCCTTAGGATTATCTGGAAGAGATCGCTCTTTAGCGATAAGACCTTTTTTATCTACCTCATAAGTTTTTCCTTTTCTTTTGTATCCGTTCCTTTGTTTTCCTTTTTTCTGTGGTGTACAATAAAGAATAATTAATTATAATAAACACGTTGCTGCATAAGCTAGGATCAAAAGTGTGTAGAAAGGGATTCTTTTTCCTGTGCTACCTCGGCATTCCACAGTATTTATAAAACAGTAGATATTAATAAAAGCCGTACAAAAATATTTTTTTTGGTGGCGACATAAGTTCACATACGAAAACTCGCTAGTGTCAGATAATTCAGGAAACACATCGACATCTTACATCTCGTTATTGAAGTTTCGATTCAAAGCATATATACAAGTGCCGATGGCACAATGGCGGAGGAGACATCTTCCCCAAGTCAGGATCAATAGATCTGGCGGGTAGCTAGCCTTTTCCTTCACCACATCGCCCGCTACATTATAAAATAATCACACAAGCCTTCTATTCTAAAGGTAGGATGCTTAGTATCTTGTCCATGAACAGTAAATATTTATGTATTCATATAAACATCCATTACTCGAGTACAAAAATTCCCATACATCACACACATATCAGCAAATTACGGTATTTCTAGCGATATAAATAATTACATATGACATTAAAGATTTTTTGATTTGCGTGACATATACTTGTATTGTTCCAAATTCTTCACACGATTCAGGCATTTTCACCGACTTAAAAAGAGGAGGAGTTTCTCAAATCGGTTGTGTTTTATGTTTGTTACCTCATAACATCAGTTTACTTTTACGGCATACTATTGAGTACTTAAGTACGACCTCCGTTGACGAATGACGAACACAGAGGTTTTATGGTATCGCCAGCTCTAAAGACCTAGATTCGATTCAGATTAAAGCAGAAAACCACTTTTTCTACATCTTCTCTTCTTCTTCGTTGTTTCCGATTCCATAACACGCATGCTGTAGCTAGTAACTTTGGGATCAGAGCAATGTATATAATGCTGTGTATGTATTTATGTATATCTTGTACGGAATTATTAATCTGATCGCATCTACGTAGAATTTTATTTACGGATGACTTTTATGTCGTTCGTACACAATTAATAAGAAACCGTATTAAAGATATTGCTTTTAAATCTTTTCAACGCTTATTTCATTTTTCTACGTAAGTCGGGTACGAAGTCGGCTTTATACCTTCTTATATATAAAATTCTCGTGTCACAATGTTAGTTACCTTACTTCTCCGAAACGGCTCAACCGATTCTCATGAAATTTTGTGTGCATATTGGGTAGGTCTGGAATTGGACAACATCTCTTTTACCCCTAAATGTTAAGGGTAGTCCAACCCTAATTTTTTTCATTTTAAAATATTTTTTAAGATATTATTAAAATATACATAAAACCCTAAATTCTCACTACCCTACGATCAACCCCTATTTTTATATGGCAAAACAACGTTTTCTGAGTCAGCTAGTTACCTTATATAATTAGGAATTTTCTACGGAATTTAGGGTGAGTAACTTTAAAACGAATACTAGCAATGCGTGACATATACTTGTATTGTTCCAAATTCTTCACACGATTCAGGCATTTTCACCGACTTAAAAAGAGGAGGAGTTTCTCAAATCGGTTGTGTTTTATGTTTGTTACCTCATAACATCAGTTTACTTTTACGGCATACTATTGAGTACTTAAGTACGACCTCCGTTGACGAATGACGAACACAGAGGTTTTATGGTATCGCCAGCTCTAAAGACCTAGATTCGATTCAGATTAAAGCAGAAAACCACTTTTTCTACATCTTCTCTTCTTCTTCGTTGTTTCCGATTCCATAACACGCATGCTGTAGCTAGTAACTTTGGGATCAGAGCAATGTATATAATGCTGTGTATGTATTTATGTATATCTTGTACGGAATTATTAATCTGATCGCATCTACGTAGAATTTTATTTACGGATGACTTTTATGTCGTTCGTACACAATTAATAAGAAACCGTATTAAAGATATTGCTTTTAAATCTTTTCAACGCTTATTTCATTTTTCTACGTAAGTCGGGTACGAAGTCGGCTTTATACCTTCTTATATATAAAATTCTCGTGTCACAATGTTAGTTACCTTACTTCTCCGAAACGGCTCAACCGATTCTCATGAAATTTTGTGTGCATATTGGGTAGGTCTGAGAATTGGACAACATCTCTTTTCACCCCCTAAATGTTAAGGGTAGTCCAACCCTATTTTTTCCTTTTAAAATATTTTTTGGTGGCGACATAAGTTCACATACGAAAACTCGCTAGTGTCAGATAATTCAGGAAACACATCGACATCTTACATCTCGTTATTGAAGTTTCGATTCAAAGCATATATACAAGTGCCGATGGCACAATGGCGGAGGAGACATCTTCCCCAAGTCAGGATCAATAGATCTGGCGGGTAGCTAGCCTTTTCCTTCACCACATCGCCCGCTACATTATAAAATAATCACACAAGCCTTCTATTCTAAAGGTAGGATGCTTAGTATCTTGTCCATGAACAGTAAATATTTATGTATTCATATAAACATCCATTACTCGAGTACAAAAATTCCCATACATCACACACATATCAGCAAATTACGGTATTTCTAGCGATATAAATAATTACATATGACATTAAAGATTTTTTGATTTGCGTGACATATACTTGTATTGTTCCAAATTCTTCACACGATTCAGGCATTTTCACCGACTTAAAAAGAGGAGGAGTTTCTCAAATCGGTTGTGTTTTATGTTTGTTACCTCATAACATCACTTTACTTTTACGACATACTATTGAGTACTTAAGTACGACCTCCGTTGACGAATGACGAACACAGAGGTTTTATGGTATCGCCAGCTCTAAAGACCTAGATTCGATTCAGATTAAAGCAGAAAACCACTTTTTCTACATCTTCTCTTCTTCTTCGTTGTTTCCGATTCCATAACACGCATGCTGTAGCTAGTAACTTTGGGATCAGAGCAATGTATATAATGCTGTGTATGTATTTATGTATATCTTGTACGGAATTATTAATCTGATCGCATCTACGTAGAATTTTATTTACGGATGACTTTTATGTCGTTCGTACACAATTAATAAGAAACCGTATTAAAGATATTGCTTTTAAATCTTTTCAACGCTTATTTCATTTTTCTATGTAAGTCGGGTACGAAGTCGGCTTTATACCTTCTTATATATAAAATTCTCGTGTCACAATGTTAGTTACCTTACTTCTCCGAAACGGCTCAACCGATTCTCATGAAATTTTGTGTGCATATTGGGTAGGTCTGAGAATTGGACAACATCTCTTTTCCCCCCCTAAATGTTAAGGGTAGTCCAACCCTATTTTTTTCCTTTTAAAATATTTTTTAAGATATTATTAAAATATACATAAAACCCTAAATTCTCACTACCCTACGATCAACCCCTATTTTTATATGGCAAAACAACGTTTTCTGAGTCAGCTAGTTACCTTATATAATTAGGAATTTTCTACGGAATTTAGGGTGAGTAACTTTTAAAAACGAATACTAGCAATGCCTAACATCACTAGTATTCCTGTTAACCACTCCAACTAAGCTGCAATGCTTGTGTCAGGTGTCAGTGGTTCAAGATAATATTCCAATGGCGGGCCCGATCCTGCAACAATATGTTTCGCAGTCCTCACCGTAAATCTTAACTGCCGCTTAAACTGTAGCCTATTAATAGAAAAGGTTACAGATACGTTTTCGTGATACGCGAAGCTAAGATGGAATATCTCATAGCCCGTAAATATATTCACTATCTATAGCCTTTAAACAAAAACACACGTTACTGTCATATTTATACAAAAATATCTTCACGCCTTTCCTAATAACACAGAGGTCTAGATAATTATCTGCTTTCGATCCACTTCTACACCGTGACTGGTGGTGAGCCCGTTGTCATCTTTATGTCTAAGTCAACGAAATAAATCGTACATAAGTTTTTGTTGTACATAACTAGGGTCTCAAGACACGAATTCTATCTCGCTAATTCTAATTCGCTCTGCTATCGTCGTTAATTACACTTCTATGTAATAAAAATGACTAAAAATGTTTGACTTTGGTCTTCTCAGAAATATTTATTAGACCTTTTTGGAACAGGAAATGTTCTTTTCGCAATGAATTCTCATTACTCAAAGTTAATATGAAACATTTAAGATTTACCGGCGTTTTTACTAACATATGTGCATATATAAATTTATAGGAACAACTTCAAATATACTGCTGTATTCCAAAATTAGCCACTATATCGCTTGCGTTATGAAGTCGGAAATAACGAAGGTACCACAAACGCCCGAGTCATTGAAAAAAGAAGGTTTATTAATTGACCCGTCTTGGAATTGAACCTTGGAAAACAGAGCTGACTAAGCTGCAATGTTTGTGTCTAGTGTCAGTGGTTCAAGATAATATTCCAATGGCGGGCCCGATCCTGCAACAATATGTTTCGCAGTCCTCACCGTAAATCTTAACTGCCGCTTAAACTGTAGCCTATTAATAGAAAAAGGTTACAGATACGTTTTCGTGATACGCGAAGCTAAGATGGAATATCTCATAGCCCGTAAATATATTCACTATCTATAGCCTTTAAACAAAAACACACGTTACTGTCATATTTATACAAAAATATCTTCACGCCTTTCCCAATAACACAGAGGTTTTATGGTATCGCCAGCTCTAAAGACCTAGATTCGATTCAGATTAAAGCAGAAAACCACTTTTTCTACATCTTCTTCTTCGTTGTTTCCGATTCCATAACACGCATGCTGTAGCTAGTAACTTTGGGATCAGAGCAATGTATATAATGCTGTGTATGTATTTATGTATATCTTGTACGGAATTATTAATCTGATCGCATCTACGTAGAATTTTATTTACGGATGACTTTTATGTCGTTCGTACACAATTAATAAGAAACCGTATTAAAGATATTGCTTTTAAATCTTTTCAACGCTTATTTCATTTTTCTATGTAAGTCGGGTACGAAGTCGGCTTTATACCTTCTTATATATAAAATTCTCGTGTCACAATGTTAGTTACCTTACTTCTCCGAAACGGCTCAACCGATTCTCATGAAATTTTGTGTGCATATTGGGTAGGTCTGAGAATTGGACAACATCTCTTTTTCACCCCCCCCCCCCCTAAATGTTAAGGGTAGTCCAACCCTATTTTTTTCCTTTTAAAATATTTTTTAAGATATTATTAAAATATACATAAAACCCTAAATTCTCACTACCCTACGATCAACCCCTATTTTTATATGGCAAAACAACGTTTTCTGAGTCAGCTAGTTACCTTATATAATTAGGAATTTTCTACGGAATTTAGGGTGAGTAACTTTTAAAAACGAATACTAGCAATGCCTAACATCACTAGTATTCCTGTTAACCACTCCAACTAAGCTGCAATGCTTGTGTCAGGTGTCAGTGGTTCAAGATAATATTCTAATGGCGGGCCCGATCCTGCAACAATATGTTTCGCAGTCCTCACCGTAAATCTTAACTGCCGCTTAAGCTGTAGCCTATTAATAGAAAAAGGTTACAGATACGTTTTCGTGATACGCGAAGCTAAGATGGAATATCTCATAGCCCGTAAATATATTCACTATCTATAGCCTTTAAACAAAAACACACGTTACTGTCATATTTATACAAAAAATATCTTCACGCCTTTCCCAATAACACAGAGGTCTAGATAATAATCTGCTTTCGATCCACTTTCTACACCGTGACAGGTGGTGAGCCCGTTGTCATCTTTATGTCTAAGTCAACGAAATAAATCGTACATAAGTTTTTGTTGTACATAACTAGGGTCTCAAGACACGAATTCTATCTCGCTAATTCTAATTCGCTCTGCTATCGTCGTTAATTACACTTCTATGTAATAAAAATGACTAAAAATGTTTGACTTTGGTCTTCTCAGAAATATTTATTAGACCTTTTTGGAACAGGAAATGTTCTTTTCGCAATGAATTCTCATTACTCAAAGTTAATATGAAACATTTAAGATTTACCGGCGTTTTTACTAACATATGTGCATATATAAATTTATAGGAACAACTTCAAATATACTGCTGTATTCCAAAATTAGCCACTATATCGCTTGCGTTATGAAGTCGGAAATAACGAAGGTACCACAAACGCCCGAGTCATTGAAAAAAGAAGGTTTATTAATTGACCCGTCTTGGAATTGAACCTTGGAAAACAGAGCTGACTAAACTACAATTACCGTGTACGCCGCTCGTCCACGGTCGTCATTTATATGCAGTAATAATGTAGAAATGACTACACAGTTATGATATTTTCACTAGCTATACTAGAAATGAATACCGACTAACGTAATTGATTTAATCAAGTATAAACCGCGCTATTAAAGTTTGCTGCGACTTATCAATCACTTTGAACCGCTTAAATCCCGATATTAATATACGGTTCAGTAATTTAGTTTGTAAGCATATTACAGAGATATTTTCTAGTTACGGAGCTTTCGTGGTTATTGTAAAGATATATGTTTACATATCTTCATCTTTCGACGACCTCCGTGGACGAGTGGCGTAAACACCGGTTTTCAAGGTGTCGCCATCTAGAGGTCCCGGGTTCGATTCCCGGACGGGTCAATGTAGAAAAACCACTTTTTCTACATTTTCTCGGGTCTGGGTGTTTGTGGTGCCTTCGTTGTTTCCGATTCCCATACCTCAAGTGCTTAAGCATCTTACTTTGGGATCTGAGCAACGTATGTGATGTTGTCCCTATCTATATATTTATAACTTATTATTTATTATCTATATATTTATAACTTATTTATTTATTATATCTGTTAGATATAATCACTATAGCTGAGTCGTTTAGTGACTGGAATTCGAGTGGAGAGACCCGGATTTGATCCCCAGGTGGCAGGCTCGTACCAATGAGTTTTTTTTTTTAATTATGCATGATTCATATTATTGTTTTGGACCTAAAGCCTCCGACGGGGCGATAGACTCGTACGAATAAGTTTTCTTTTTAAATTTATGTACGATTTATGTTGTGCCAATATCGGATAGATATTTCTCTACTTTATTTATTTAGCCCATTAGATAGAGTCCAGAACATTCGATAGAGCTCGGAATTGCCTCCGGCGCGGTGAGACCTCACGATAATAAATCGTAATCACGTCCGCTCCTTGCGGCTCGCTTGTGCCCGCATTGTGCCAATTGTTGTTGGCCGTAATGACGTCTACAAATAACCTACATTCATCGCACATGGATTTAATCAAAAATATCTTCACGCTATTACCTATACAGGTGTAAACAGAGGTCTAGACAGTTAAGTCCTTTCGATCCACTTTTAACCGATCACAGGTTTTAGCAACCTGACAGATGGTAAGACTTGCTATCTCCGTGGAAAAGCTATATATATATATACATATATATATATATATATATATATATATATATATATACATATATATATATATATATATATATATATATATATATATATATATATATATATATATATATATATATATATATATATATATTCCGTATGAGGGATATGTCAAAATAGCCACGCTTGGCAAGCAGATCGTAGTACCAGACATATAGCAGTTGAGTGGTGGGGTGGCGATCCACAGGTTGTAGCCTCCAATGGTTTCTTTCTGAATTAAATGTGCAATTTATATCGTTGGCTTGGCAACAAAGACGGCGACAGGCTCACCACCTGACAAGTGATCCCAAAAAAGTATTCGGTGAGAGGTGGGTCGAAAAGATTTAATTGTCTGGAGATCTATCTACCCCAGTATTGGGAATAACGTGAAGATATTTTTTCAGTCATTTTAAAATAAATTTTTATTCCTGAATACAGCGAAATTGCATTTTATCGAAAAGGCAATTTCGCTATATTTAAAATGCATTAAATTGAGTGCAAATGAAGGCTGCATTCGAGATTCAAATAACATGCAGTGATTCCGATGCCGACTACGTTTTATATGGAATTGAATCGGAGCTTTTGACCCAGTTGATCAAATTACAGCTGAATGAATATGGATTATTGAATCGGTATGTAAAATAAAATAAAATAAAAAGATTGCACCCTGTTGTACAGGGGTAGACAGAGGTCAAGTCTAGACAATTAAGTCCCTTTAACCCACCTTCCACCGAAGATATTTTCGGGAAAACGTGACAGGTGGTGAGCCTGTCGCCGCCTCTATGTCCAAGCCAACGATGGAATTCATACATAAGTTTTTGAAAAACTCATTGGTACTGCCACCTGGGGATCGAACTCGGATCTCTCGACTCGAAATTCCGACCACCCAACAACTCGGCTATCGTGACTTTCAAATGACGAATCGGTATGTAACTATGTTATTTCGAAACTACAACGGAAATAATAATATTGCGTTACAGATGTAGATAGTAGTAGTAGTAGATGTCTAGTCACGATAGCCGAGTGGTTGTGAGGTCGGAATTTCGAGGCAAGAGACCCGAGCTCAATCCCCATGACAGGCTCGTACCAAAGGGTTTTTCAAAATCTTATATACGAATTACATCGTTGGCTTGGACATAAAAACGGCGACGGGCACACCATCTGTCACGTTGTACCGAAAATATCTTCGGTGGAAGGTGGGTCGAAGGGACGTAATTGTCTAGACTAGATCTCTGTCTACCCCTGTATTGGGAATTGTGTGAAGATAAATATGTATTTATTATTTATTTTATTTTTAAATAGTATAGCTTCCCTCATCGTATTTATGCATATATACCAAGGTCTGCATATTTTTTTTGTACAAAAAGAATTAGGCAAAGCTAGTAAATAAAGTTACAAATATTGAACTATCCCTATCTGTACATTCCTAAATTCACTCATTCTCATGTATTTGGCTCAAGTAACGTACTAGCAACTCGTAAAAGAAATGTACCCGAGTAGTATTTGCCTCTGAGAGCAATGCACGCTTCAAATTATTTCGTGAGCTACTTAGTTCTTGTTATTTCAAATGAGTTATTTGAGCTGAAATAGTGGGAAAATTTCTACAATAAAATATAGTTATGTATCGATAGACGAGTTGGTAGACTCCCTGCCTTCAGAGCTTAGGGTCACGGTTTCGAACTCCGACAGGGGTAAAAATTTGTGAGATGAATATGAATTATTATACAGGATATTTATATCTATATATGAATATATATTTGTACCGTTGGCTTAAACACTGAGACGACGACAGACCCTCCACCTGTCAAGTTGTTTTAAATAGTTTCCAGAGAGGACTTAATCGTCTTGAACTTTGCCTTCCCCAGTGTTGAGAATGTGCTTGAAGATAGTTTGTCTACGTATGAATATTTTGTTATAAGAAAGATAGTTATATCTATATCTGAGACAGCACAGACGATGAACTAAGCCTTCGAACCATTTCAGTAAATCATAATTTAGAATATAAATAAAAAACTTAGTGAATATAGTGCAACAAAAGTATATTTTCAGACAGATATAAACACCGTGTTTCTATGTATATTCGCAACTTATCTTTAGGTCTTCAAACCAAAATAAATAAATAAATAAATATAAATATCTTCACGCAATTCCCAATACAGGGGTAGACAGAGGTCGAGTCTAGACAATTAAGTCCCTTCGACCCACCTTTCACCGAAGATATTTTCGGGACAACGTGACAGGTGGTGAGCCCATCGCCGCCTTTATGTCCAAGCCAACGATATTCGTACATAAGTTTTTGAAAACTCATTGGTACTGCCACCTGGGGATCGAACTCGGGTCTATTGACTCGAAATTCCGACCACCCAACAACTCGGCTATCGTGACTTTCAAATCACGAATCGGTATGTAACTATGTTATTTCGAAACTACAACGGAAATAATAATATTGCGTTACAGATGTAGATAGTAGTAGTAGTAGATGTCTAGTCTCGATAGCCGAGTGGTTGTGTGGTCGGAATTTCGAGGCAAGAGACCCGAGCTCAATCCCCATGACAGGCTCGTACCAAAGGGTTTTTCAAAATCTTATATACGAATTACATCGTTGGCTTGGACATAAAAACGGCGACGGGCACACCATCTGTCACGTTGTACCGAAAATATCTTCGGTGGAAGGTGGGTCGAAGGGACGTAATTGTCTAGACTAGATCTCTGTCTACCCCTGTATTGGGAATTGCGTGAAGATATTTATGTATTTATTATTTATTTTATTTTTAAATAGTATAGCTTCCCTCATCGTATTTATGCATATCTACCAAGGTCTGCATATTTTTTTTTTGTACAAAAAGAATTAGGCAAAGCTAGTAAATAAAGTTACAAATATTGAACTATCCCTATCTGTACATTCCTAAATTCACTCATTCTCATGTATTTGGCTCAAGTAACGTACTAGCAACTCGTAAAAGAAATGTACCCGAGTAGTATTTGCCTCTGAGAGCAGTGCACGCTTCAAATAATTTCGTGAGCTACTTAGTTCTTGTTACTTCAAATGAGTTATTTGAGCTGAAATAGTGGGAAAATTTCTACAATAAAATATAGTTATGTATCGATAGACGAGTTGGTAGACTCCCTGCCTTCAGAGCTTAGGGTCACGGTTTCGAACTCCGACAGGGGTAAAAATTTGTGAGATGAATATAAATTATTATACAGGATATTTATATCTATATATGAATATATATTTGAACCGTTGGCTTAAACACTGAGACGACGACAGACCCTCCACCTGTCAAGTTGTTTTAAATAGTTTCCAGAGAGGACTTAATCGTCTTGAACTTTGCCTTCCCCAGTGTTGAGAATGTGCTTGAAGATAGTTTGTCTACGTATGAATATTTTGTTATAAGAAAGATAGTTATATCTATATCTGAGACAGCACAGACGATGAACTAAGCCTTCGAACCATTTCAGTAAATCATAATTTAGAATATAAATAAAAAACTTAGTGAATATAGTGCAACATAAGTATATTTTCATACAGATATAAACACCGTGTTTCTATGTATATTCGCAACTTATCTTTAGGTCTTCAAACCAAAATAAATAAATAAATAAATATAAATATCTTCACGCAATTCCCAATACAGGGGTAGACAGAGGTCGAGTCTAGACAATTAAGTCCCTTCGACCCACCTTTCACCGAAGATATTTTCGGGACAACGTGACAGGTGGTGAGCCCATCGCCGCCTTTATGTCCAAGCCAACGATATTCGTACATAAGTTTTTTGAAAAACTCATTGGTACGAGCCTACCAACTGGGGATCGAACTCGGGTCTATTGACTCGAAATTCCGACCACCCAACCACTCGGCTATCGTGACTATCTAACCAAATAGGCTATCAAACCAAAGAATTTAGAATTTAGGCTGTTTTATTATAACACTTAATATCTTTCAATAACTTTATTGGACATATATTATCCATGAACTTGAGAGCTGTGGGTCGTTATAAAGTGAGAGAGGGAAAGAGAGAATAAAAGACTAAAATATTTATGAATTAGTTAATATCTGTTACCATTCATAAAGTAAAAAATGTCACACAGGCTATTTTTAAAGCCAAGTTGTTTATTTGTAATAACTGATTATTTAAAAGCTATTTGTGTAGCTAAATACAATAAAATGGGGGTCATTGTAGAAGCGTGCTCGTCGCGACCCCTGCCAGCCCTTTTCAGGGCTGCAATTCTACACAGCTGCGCACCCATGCCAACGAGGGTTAGGGCGTCCTCGCCATGACGCACACCAGTTCGTCCCCGTTGGTGTGAAATGCAGCGCGCAAAGCGGCGATGGGGACCGCCACCTGTCACGCACAGCCCGACACGGCGGAAGGTGGAGGACGGAGTGCAGAGTTGGCACGTGGAATGTTAGAGGAGGCATGAGAGATAAGACGAATGAGTTGATTGAAATAATGAAAGAAAGAGAATTAGATGTCGTGTTTGTCGGAGACCAAGCGGAAGGGCAGTGGTACTGAAGAGCTCCTGGCGGGGCGTTAGCTCTATGGTCCGGAGTCCCGGAGAGCGAGAGCGCCTGCCAGGGAGTGGGGGTGCTGCTGTCGTCTCGGTTGGTCGATGTTATGACTGAATATAAGGTTGTGAACTCGAGACTTCTCTGTCTGCTTTAAATTGGGACTGACGAAGTTATTCCTTTTGGCTGTTTATGCGCCGGTGGCTTCGTCGTCCAGAGCTGAGCTGGAGGAGTTTTGGGAGAATGTAAGAGAAGTTCTAGACTTGGTTAGAGGAAACGAAAGAATTGTTGTATGTGGTGATTTGAATGGATGGGTTGGTACCGCTCGGCCAGGGTACGAGTCGGTGCTTGGAATGTTTGGCGATAAAAAGGTTAACGATACTGGCAAGCTTATACTAGCTGTATGCAAGGAAAAGGGTCTTCTTGTGACAAACACTATGTTTAGTCACAAGAAAATCCATATGTATACTAGAACAAGAGAGAATGAGAGAAGTATGATCGATTTATTCCTGGTGGATGACCGACTGCGAAAACAGGTGATGGATACGCGGGTGTTCCGAGGTGCTAACCTGGGAACGGATCACTACCTAGTGATTACTAGATTTAGGGGTCTGTTCGCGGGTTGGCGCCACCGGACGGCGATACCAGAACCACAGTCGGTCGGTAGCATCCGAAGCTGGAAGCTTCAGGAAGCGGACACTAGGAATAAATATCAAGCAAGGGTAGCCGAAAAGTTGGACAGCATTGGTGTTAGGAAAGAATGTGTGGAAGAAATATGGCAGAGCCTTAGAGATGGAATGGTTAGTGCAGCGGAAGACGTGTGTGGAAATGTGAAAAGAGGTAGTAGTAAAAAGGGTGATGCATGGTGGAATGACGGAGTGAAAGAAGCTGTAAATAAGAAGAAGAAAGCATGGTTAGACTACTTGGCCTCTAGTAATGATAAGGATATGAGAGAGAAGAGGAAAGAAAGATATAAGCTCCAGAAAGTTCACACGAAAGCATTGATTGAGGAAGTGCGTGAAAGGAGTAGAATGGAAGCGGACGAAAGGTTGTCGCACAACTTCAAGGAGAACTCCAAACTCTTCTGGAAAGAGGTTGAAGGACCCGGAGCGGTGCAACAGCCTTAAGAATGAATAAAGTGCTTTCGGGAACCAATGACGTCCTCTCAGAAAATCGGACGTCATGCAGCGATGGAGCGAATTTTATAGAGAGATGTATGCGTGTGATGATCTTAGTGAGGATCCGGGGTGACGCCGTGACTGGTACACCAGACTCGGACCTCGATGACACTGAGGTCATCAGTATGAAAGAGATTGAATGTGCGATTAGAAGTTTGAAATGTGGTAAGGCTGCGGGACTAGACAGAGTTACTGCTGAAATGGTCAAGTATGGTGGGCCACGCGTCTGGGACAGCTTTCATCTGCTGTGCAATTTGTGCTGGCGAACGGGGCTGTTCCGGATGATTGGCGATCCGCGGTCATTGTGCCTTTATATAAAGGTAAAGGTTCACATTATGACTGCGGGTGCTATCGGGCGATCAGCTTGACCAGTTTAGCAAGTAAAGTTTACTCGAAGGTTTTGACACGTAGGATGCAGGATAAATCGGAAAGATTTCTATGGGAGGCACAATGCGGATTTAGACCTGGAAGAGGATGCACGATCAATGTTTTCTCTCCGCATGATCGCGGAGAAGCTTCTGGCTGCTAACCAGAAGATTTTCTGTGCTTTTGTGGATCTTGAGAAAGCATTTGATAAGGTTGTAAGGAAGAAAATGTGGGAACTGTTGCCGGGGTATGGTGTGGATGGTCGATTGCTAAGGGCTGTGCAGTCACTTTACTGTGACTGTAAAGCCTGTGTGCGGGTAGGGCATGACCTGTCACCCATGTTTAGTGTCCAAACGGGCGTAAAACTGGGTTGTGTCATGTCTTCCTGGCTATTCATACTGTATCTCGACAGCTGTTTACAGAAGCTGAAAGATAGCTGTTTGGGTGTGAAATTGGGTGACATAAAAGTAAATTGTCTGCTTTATGCTGATGATGCAGTGCTTATAGCACCATCAGAGGCAGAACTGCAGGCATTAGTCACGTGTATGAAAGAAGAATGTGAAATTAATGGTCTCCGTTTGAATGCTAATAAAACTAAGGTTCTGGTATTTGAAAGGGACGAAGAAAGAACGAAGTGCGAAATTTGGGTAAACAGGAATGTCTAGAACAGGTGAATGAAATTGTATACTTGGAGAGTGCGTTTTGCCGGGATGGAAGATGCGATTTAGATGTGGACAGGCGTGTCGCTGCCGGGAACAAAGTCAATGGTGCCCTGACTGCGTTAATCAAAAGGCAAGGCGTTGTGAAAAGTGCACGCCTTGCAATACATAACGCAGAGTTGGTACCGACTTTGTTATATGGCAGCGAAACCTGGGTATGCCAGAAGAAGCATAAAAGCAAGTTGAATGCAGTGGAGATGCGATCTCTTCGTAAAATGTGCGGTTTTACCATGGCTGACCGAAAGCGAAACGAAGAGATTCGCAATATGGCCGGTTTGAAAGATGACCTTGTCTCAAAAATGGATAAGGGCGTGCTTCGATGGTTTGGGCACGTTGAGCGAATGAGTGAAGACCGAATGGTGAAGAAAATATATAGCGCGAAAGTTAATATTAAAAGGTGTCGAGGTAGACCGAGATTAACTTTCGAAGACCATGTGCGCAAATTGCTCGAAGAGAGGAGGGTCAAGAGTACTCGGATACCTAGAAGTGCATGTATGAAGAAGATGATGAATCTGAAAGAAGCGAAAGAAGTATGTAGGGATCGTGACATTTGGCGATCTGTTCTCTCTGGCTACCCCGTCAGGGATTGTGCGTGAAGATAAATAATAAAAATAAATACAATAAAAAATTATAAAGCTCCTGATAGATGGTAAACAAACTTTTATTTTGTTTTTTAATATCAATTATTTTTATCTTAATTTTTAATAATCTTCATTGTCTTCTTTATTTATAATTTTTGCGCAAAACATTTGTTTTCTCAAATGCCTTACTTCTTCAATATTATCGATAATTTCCTTCACTCTCTTGACATCAGGATTCCGTGTCCTGGATAACAAATACCGCATGCTTCCCTCTGTTTCACATCGGTGATACAGAACTAAATCGATATTGACAAACATGTAAACCCTCCCTTCTACTTTATCGTCGCGCCAAAACAAAACTTTCGGATCGTGCAGAAAAAGTTTTCCTTCGGTCCCTCCGCTTAGCACTCCACAGGTATTGTTCCAAGAATCTCTGGCATAAACAGGATTAACAAGATCTGTTGGCGCGTAGAGAATACTGTAGATCCTCTTATAACAATTCACCTCGTCTGTAGTTAATTTGGTAAATATGTGTTTCCTACAAAGCGTCGAACTTATCCCTGCTTCGCCATTGCTCATTTGGTATATTTCGTACCACGTACCGACTAAGAAATCATTATTCAATGTTCTACTGTTAGCTGCTATGCAAGATTTCTCTTCATCACTAAAACAAACTACACATGACAACAATGAAATGAGAAGGCAAACGTAAATTAGGTCTCTATTTACTAACAGCATTCTGCATAACAAAATGAATGTTTGTCTACATTAAAGTCACTGGAGAACACTAAAGTATGTTAACAACATATGAGACTGAGGTGAACGATAGCAAAGGTCAAAGATTAAACTTATTTAATAAACAAATATGATAGCAGTTATAACAGTGATAGTAATTAAAACAGTACATTGTTTTCAGAGTCTTATAAAATAAAATAATAATAATTAATAAATATCTTCTCGCATACTCCCAACACAACAGTAGGCAGAGGTTTAGACTATTAAGTCCTTCCGACAATTTTACCGAAGCCTATTTCCCTATTAGTGTCTAGGCCAACGGTATAATTTACCCACATAGATTAATTAAGTCACGATAGCCGAGTGGTTGGGTAGTCGGAATTTCGAGTCGAGAGACCCGAGTTCGAACTCCAGGTGGCAGGCTCGTACCAATGGGTTTTCTAAAAACTTATGGATGAATTATATCGTTGGCTTGGTCATAAAGACGACGACGGGCTCACCACCTGTCACGTTGTCCCGAAAATATCTTCGGTGGAAGGTGGGTCGAAGGGACTTAATTGTCTAGACAAGACCTCTGTCTTGGTATTGGAAATTGCGTGAAGATATTTATATTTATCTATTTTATTTAAGTAAAAGTAAAATAACGTCATCCTCAGCATAACGTCAAAAGGAAATAAAAAACTGATGATAGCATGTGTGATTACAAAACTTATGTACGATTTATGTTGGCTTGGACATTAACATAGTGACCGGCTAACCATTATCACGTTACCCAAAAAACTCTTTCGAGTCGAAAGTACTTAATTTTCTGGACCTCTGTTTACACCAGTATTGGTAATAATGTGTGGATATTTCATTAGATTTTTAATAAAATATTAATTTTATGTAGTATATTACATTATTTTTATATAGTGTTTATTTTCGTTTTATTTAGGAGTTCTTCTTTGATATATATGTTTTTAGTTCGCACATGCTATCTGCTTTCACCACTACAAATGACAACTGGTAGAGAATGCCACTTGATATTAAGTTCACCCATCGCAGCCAAAATATCGCTTTGAACCCAACAGTGTCACAGCTTAGTTTTAAAACAAAAAGGAGCAAATATATGTTTAGGTGTGTGTAAACTATATGTACATTTATAAAATATACCAGTGAAAAGTAGTAAATATCTAAATAACAAAAACAAAGCATGTAGCGAGCAAAGCATACGACGGCTCGATGTGTAGGAAACAGACCGGAAATTACACTATTTCTTACAAGTGACGTAGAGGCATGGAGAAAAAGGAATTTTCTCTGAAGCTCTTGTGCTGTTTAACATTATTTTAGAACAACAAGTTTCTCATTAAGTCCTAATATAGAATTCTCCTAGAATATTATAAAATAGAACTGGTGGTATGGGCTTTTTTAAATGTAGTATGTACTTTACATACTATATTAAAAAAACATACATACATACTACACGTACATTTCTCTGATTTAGCAGCTTAAGCACTTGTAGTATGGAATGAGAAGTAACGAAGGTACCTCAAACTTTGGGTCAACATTGGTTCCAGTTCCCAAGAAAACGTAGATAAAGTGATATCAACATTGATCCTACCGGGAATCGAACTCGGGAAGAGCCGGTGTGAACGTCACTCATCGTCGAGGTCGTCGATATATAATACGACCTCACAAATAAATAAATATACATAATATTATCTAATTATAAACATCTGTGACGATCTGATAGACAAATCAAAGTAGTTGTCCCAATAAACTCCGGCGGTTTTGATTTTTATTTTTTTATTCTTAGACTATTTCAGTATAGGGAAAATGCGTAAAGATAATAGTAGTATAAACATTAATGTTTATCCCATGTGAGATTTACATCGGCAAATCAATTATCAAGTCGTTTTTTTTCATATCTTCACGTATTTTTCCACACTGTGAGGTCAATTTAATATTTTAGGGTGAGTCCAAATCTGACGAATGCGCCGCCCACGCGTCGTTCATGATCTGTCGCGTGCATTTTATGTTCGCGCGGCGTTCATGCACCGCTCGCGTCACACTTTACAGCTACGCGAGCAGTTCTCGCGCGGCATTCACCAGATTTGGCACCGTTTGACCGAAATTTCACCGGATGTCATTTGACGACGTGACAGGTGATAAACCTGTTACCTTCTTAGTTTCCAAGATAACCACAAACTTTAAGCGAGATACCAAGCGAGAGATCATAGGCTTTGCAATCAGTGTTATCGGGCAAACTTATCGGTTTGGAATAAAACATAGTAAACTGAAGAAGCAAGCCACCGCCATTTTCCACATTGAGCTCTGTTAATAATAGCAGAAATTTATTTGTATTCAATGAAAAAAAAAAAACATACGTAAAGTTACAAAAATACGTTACACAAAATCCCCGTAGCGTATCTATCATGTACGTATAATACAGGAAAGACTCTACATATTTGTTAAATTTATTTATAGACACGAAGCCGTTCCCGGTTCAGGGAAAGATTCCAGTTTCGGAAGAAAGGAAAAAAACATGCTCCCAAAATATCTATGAAAAACGCCAATTCGTATCCCGCCCGTGTTTGTTGATTTTAACACGCTTTTATTAGCTTCACTTGTATGTTTGTATGTTTGTAACCGACTTCTTTGAGCGCGATTTTGACCCACATTAAACGGCCAGATTTCGTTCAAATTTTGTAGATTTATCGAGAACCGATGACAATACTCGTACACTAATTTGATAAAAAAAAAACTAAAAAGTAAAAAATAAATAATGGTGCGAATAAAAAATATGTTATTTTAAAAAAGCGTGGGGTGTTTTATAAGGTATTATCAAAATGATAATCACTCTACTCATGTCTGTCAATAAAATATTTATAACTATTGATACCATGCACCCCACGCTTTTTTCAAAATTTAATTTTTTTTATTCACACTATTATTAATTTATATTTATTGAAATTTTTAACGCTATTCTTAATTTAAATTTATAAAAATTTATTTTCTATTTTTCGGTTTTCTATAAAAGCGTGTTTTATTTATTTATATATTCTTTATTGTACACCACAAAGGAAGATGAAAATAAGTACAAGTAACATATAGGTAGTACAAGAGGCGGTCTTATTACTAAAAAGCAATTTCTTCCAGACAACCTTGCTATAGAATCGGATGAAGAAATAACGAAGAAAAGGAGGGTGGTGCACCGCTATTATTCAAAATAGGTTACTAAATGATGGCAGCCGTAATATAAGGGATTTTTTTATGAATAAAGAAATAAGGAGATGGTGAAAAAAAAAAGGAATGAAACTAAAAACGTGGGAAATGGCGTTAGGTTTCTAGATAATTGGAATTAAGAAGTTTTATGAATGAAGGAAGAGATGGAGCACGTCGAATATGTAAGGGCAAAGTGTTCCACAGGCGGACAGCGGTAACAGTAAAAGATTTATTATAAAAGAAAGAGGAGTTTAGAGGAGTTCGGAGGAAAAGATTGACAGCGGAGCGAAGAAACCGATCATAGGAAAGGGATATACTCAAACCGATCTTTTAGGTATTGGGGAGAGTATGGATTAAACAGCACGGAGTACAAAGCAGAAGGGATGTGCGTATTCCTGCGAAGGCGGATTGGCAGCCACTTGAGCTTCTTGCGAAATTCAGAAATGTGGTCATATTTGCGAAGCCCAAATATGTAACGAATACTAAGGTTTTGAATTCGCTCAAGTTTGTTAAGCTGCTCTTCAGTTATGTCGAGATAGCAAATATCAGCATAGTCAAGGATGGGAAAAAGTAAGGACTGAGCAAGCACAACTTCAGTAGTCAACAGTAGGAAGTTACGTAGTCTGCGTAAAGAACCCAGTGTTGCAAACATTTTACGACTAACTTCGTTAATTTGTGGAGTCCATGTCAAACAGGAGTCAAATATAACACCCAGATTCTTAAGTTTTTTGCTATAAGGGATATGAGTACCATTAAGATAAATTTGCGGTATATTAGACCAATCAATTTTAGAAATAATTCTTGGACTTCCAACAATTATTGACTGACTTTTCTTGGGATTGATACATAAACCATAAGATTTGCTCCACTTCAAGATACAAGTCAAGTCAGCATTTATCGACTCAATTGCTGTTGGCAGGTCTTCCAATGAAGATTGTTTATAAATTTGGAGATCGCCTGCAAGTGGTAAGAAGAAGATATGTGATTGCTTACTGAATTAATGAAAATAGCAAAAAGGAGCGGAGACAACACGCCACCTTGAGGGACGCCAGCGCCAATACTAGTCCAGGTGGTAAAATATCCTGAACCTGGATACGTTGCCGGCGTCCTACTAGGTAACTACGAAACCAATCAATTGCAGCCGGAGATATGTTAAGAAAGCGCAAAATACCTAACAGGATTTCAAAATCAACAGTATTAAACGCATTACTGAAATTCAGCAGAGTAAGTACTGTTAACTTTTGATTTTCCATTCCAATTGTTTTTTTAAACTATTATTTATTTTTATTAATTTATTGTTAATGTAATATAGGAGATAAGTTCAAAATAATAAAATAAAAAAAATATCTTCATGCATAGTCCGTAACAGGGTAGCCAGATAGAGCATATCATTAAGTAACACCATCCTTACACTTTACCTACAACTTATTTTATTATAAATAAATATAATAATAAATATCTTCACGCAATTCCCAATACAGGAGTAGACTTCTGTCTACCCCTAGTCGAAGGGACTTTATTGTCTAGTCTAGACAATTAAGTCCCTTCGACCCACGTTTCACCGAAGATATTTGCGGGACAACGTGAGCCCGTCGCCCTCCTTATATCCAAGCCAACGATATAATTCGTACATAAGTTTTTGAAAAACCCATTGGTACGAGCCTGCCACCTGGGGTCGAACTCGGGTCTCTCGACTCGAAATCCCGACCACCCAACCACTCGACTACCGTGACTTTTATTTTATTATATTTTATTATACTTGTATTTTATTAATTACCTTAGATTATTATCCTATACCGTACACTTTTTTAAACAGCGTGACAGGTGGTGAGCCCTTCGGAATAACCCATTGGGGTTACCAGGGCTCTTAGCCCGTGGTTGTCGTAAGGTAGCCGACTAAGGGAAAATCCATAAAAGTACAATTAGCTACTCTTAGATGGCAGAATAAAAATTTTAAAATATACCAGACTCAGATCCAGCAGATCCATGATAAGCTGGAGCGGTATACGTTGCATGATGTTTGGTACTCCGAACGTCAATCGGCTTGACAAGCGTGCCAGTTACTGCAAACCTTCCATAAGACAGAAGCCAATGGACATTTACAGACTGTTACGATGATCTTTGTTTTGTCAATTATGTATAAATATTGAAAAATAAACAAATTTATATTTAAATATCGAGTTCCACAAACCAATTTCCAACTTGACCTTGAACTCACATTTCCAAGTCACAGAAACAATAAATCAGTGTCAGCCGTAATCCTGTATCGATTTCTTCGTCTTCTATCTCACTCCCACAATTTACTATTGCATGGTGAGACAGAGTTATAATTAAATACGCTAAATAATTACACAAGCTGTAGTTATTGTCTCAAAGTGAATACTGTGGTTTCGCAAATTACAGGAAACATTGAATTTTCGCTTCTAATACTGGGGTATACCGTTGTATAGGTAATAAAGTCCTACCAACTTTACTTCCACTGAAGCATATTTTGGGATAGCGTGACAGGTGGTGAGCGTATCGCAGTCTCGCACCCATGCAACAGTACGAAATATTAAGACATTTATTTATATAGATAAATATTCATATATTCATACAAGCATCCCTAAATCGAGAACAAACATTCATATTCAAAACACAAGCGGTATTCAATATGAAAAACTTAGCTTCAAAAACTGCACCACTAACGACTAAGCTATAGGGTTATCTTTGTCTCCTATCCTACTTATAATTTAAAAAAAATATTATTCGCTAAAATCAGCAACGCTTTGGATTGTTACGTTACGTAAACGTTTTCCTGTGAACTAAGATTTACTTAGAAATAAGGTTATTAAATTTAATACCTTTGAATTACTTCTGTTCTATGGAATCTTCGACATAAAATGTGCACACAATCCCCTTTTCACAGAAATGTAACGTTGTGTAAAAAATTTATATCATCCCATCGACTACTTTTCTGTTTATCTGTACATATATGTTTATAATGTCTGGTAGTAATTCCTTTTTAACAGCTTTGCGCTTAATGCATATAAAAGTATACATGGTAGGTACTAACAATTTTTTTTCTATCCGTCTCTTTGTTCCGGTTAATCTAGTTTAACAGAGTCTCGCATCAACTTTTGTTGTTGCATGAATGGGCCAGTTCGACCGGGGAAGTACCACGACCTCACAGAATACCGGCGTGGAGTAGAAGTCTAACAAACTTCTGCGTTTCGTCTGGTGAGTGTAGGTAACCGGAGGCCCACACACCCCCCTCCCCCATTTAGGGGGGGGGCACTCTAAGGGCGGCAACGCATCTGCTATGCCTCTGGTATTACGGGTGTTCATGGGCGGCGGTACTCACTTACCATCATGTGAGCCACCTGCTCGTTTGCTACCCTTTTCTATAAAAAAAAGCGCGATTCCAACCCGTAAGCTTCAAAGGGACACTCCCTTGACAACTAGGCTGTCGAGTATAAAGACTACGTATCTGATTTCAAATAGTTGTAAAGAGTATAGATGTTCGTTAAATGACTTTAAAATGTTGCCATTTGATAATTAAATAAATGGTAAAAGGAATAAAGAGCATAAATGAAGAAATAATTTGATAAAAAAAGATAAAATCTAATTATTTATTCATCATTATAAGAAAGTCACGATAGCCGAGTGGTTGGATGGTCGGAATTTCGAGTCGAGAAACACGAGTTCGATCCCCAGATGGCAGGCTCGTACCAATGGGTTTTTCAAAAACTTATGCACGAATTAAATCGTTGGGTTGGACATAAAGGCGGCGACGGGCTCACCACCTGTCACGTTGTACCGAAGATATCTTCGGTGGAAGGTGGGTCGAAGGAACTTAATTGTCTAGACTAGACCTCTGTCTACTCCTGTATTGAGAATTGCATTACCATCACGTGAGTCACCTGCTCGTTTGCCTCCCTATTCTAAAAAGAAAGTATAAATGGTAGGTACTAACAAATATTTTTTTCTATCCGTCTCTTTGTTCCGGTTAATCTATCAAACGGCTCTACCGATTTCATGTTGGCAGATAGCTGATGTTATAAAAGGTAACTTGGCTAATTTTAGTTTAAAAAAATTATTAGGGTTCCGCGTTAAATGTTGAACCGTAGGTAAATCAGCAGGGGCAGCCAGTATTCACTATAAATACATACATAACAGCATGTAGGCAAAACTCCACAGCTAGTTATAATCTTTGATACCCTTTTCTTTCTCTTTTGTTATTTTATTGTGGAAGTCTTTGGTTGGCTTTGATTGTGTGTGGAACTATTCTTTGCTACCTTCATAAAGGATGGTCATTTTATAATATGAGAAAAAGTGACAAATTTTTTTTTTCATTTAGCAACATTTAGCGTCCCGTCCCACACAAACTCGACCTCCGCAAGCATTAATTACGATTTTTAATATCTTTCCAATACAGAGGTAGACAGTGTTCTAGAAAAAGAAGCCCTTTAGACGCACCTTTCACAGAAGACATTAAATAAACTTGTATTATAAAATTATGAAGTGTTAAATACTATTTATTAAGAAAAGTAGAGGTTCTCTATGATACTGCGCTGTATATATTTTGAAAAAATTGAGTTGCTAAACAAAATCCTCTGTCTACCCTTATATTGATAATGGCGTGAAGATACGGCAAGTGGAATAACAATTTAAATAATAGACCTAAAGTAATAAATTCATTACACACATTAATTCAAAATCCCAATAATTATAACATGGTTCAAATTACTTCGAAAAATGAACAACGCACAGGTTGAAGTACAATTAAATTAACGCGGCATTTGTAGCCGTGGCTACTCCTTCACCTAACACTACTATCGATAAAATGTAGAGAAAGTGTTTTCTACATTGACCCGAACGGAAATTGAACCAGGAACCTCGAGAGCTGGCGAAACCATGAAAACCAGTGTGTATGCCACTCGTCCAGAAGGTCGACATGAATATTGATTCTGTCAGGCATAAACAGCTCAATATTAAATTAAATTAATTTATTACTAATTCACATAGTTGTAAGGCATATGAAATTATACTATATGGGATACAAAACACATACATTGCTCCGATCCCAATGTAAGAAGCTAAGGCACTTGAGGTATGGGAATCGGAAACGGCACCACAAACACCCAGACTCGACAAAATGTAGAAAAAGTGCTTTTTTTACATTGACCCGAATGACCGAGCATCGAACCCGGGACCTCAAGATGGTGACACTTTGAAAACCGGTGTTTACGCCACTCGTCCATGGAGGTGGTCATTATGTAAAAAAAAAAAATATCTTCACGCAATTCCCAATACAGGGGTAGACAGAGGTCGAGTCTAGACAATTAAGTCCCTTCGACCCACCTTTCACCGAAGATATTTTCGGGACAACGTGATATTACAATGTGCCAATTTAGAAATTTATAAAATTTTCGACAACCCGATAGCGTTGTTAGTAGTGACCCCGTCTTCGAAGCTAAGGGTTTCAGTTCGAATTCCATTAGGGGTTAAATTTGCGTCGTGAATATGTTTGTACTCGAATCGTGAAATATTTACAAAATGTTATTGTTCCAAATTTTCTTCGGTGAAAGTCGGTCGAATGGACTTAATTATCTGGACCAGTATCAAGAATATGCGCGTAACCAGCATAGTCGTTAGGATCAGCACGTTGAGTAGCAATGGGCTTGCCACATAGGATACTTTTTATTCCGGTTTTTTGCTGTGAGATAACACATGACTTTTGGCAATTTTCAGACGGTTTGTATTCAGCTCATTCCCCTTATCCCAATAATACCTAAAAATTTACCATTCCTATTTAAAAGACTGCAATTCCCCATAAAATTAGCACTCTCTATGAGCATAATCAAATGTCAACCCTAAAATTAGCTATGCCGTTACTACGTTGAATGCCCGAAAGTACCAAGTGTGCGAAATTCACATGTATTGGCAAAGAATGGTAAATCATAAATACATACATAGATCAGAACAACATCACATACATTTATCTGATCCCAAAGCATGCGCTTGAGTACTTATAGTATGGAATCAGAAACAATGAAGCTTCCACAAACACCCAGACTTGAGAAAATGTAGAAAAAGTGTATTCTACATTGAACCGACCGGGAATCGAACCCAGGACCTCCGATGGCGTCAACATGAAAACCGGTGTGCACGCCACTAGTCCACGGAGGTCGTCAATCATAAAATGTAGTTTACATAAGCATGTTACGTTAAGGATATTAGATTTCTTTATAGTCCGTCCACAGCATTGAAAGCCACACTGTATAATATTCTGTCTAGATATAACATTTTGACTTACTCGGCATATATTTTGAAGAATATTTTCACATTTATCATTTCTCTCTTAAACCTAATTCTAAAGTCCACACAGAAAAAGTCACGGGCAGAAGCTAATAAAAAATAAATAAATGTGAACTTATGTCTTTGATCCCCAGAGCTACATTAGTTGTGTTGTAGAATCAAAAAACGATGGTACCGCAAGGATTTACATCTAAAACCAGTCGTAACCATCTCCAAATACAAGTATTGCAGCTTAGTAGGAATGGTTAAAAGAAATACTAGTAATGTTATTTTGTATTGCTAGTACTCTTTGTCAAAATATACCATATGGGAAAGTTGTTATCTACATAGACCCGCCCGGGATTCGAACTTCAAAGCTAACACAGCCTTAAACCGGTTATACACGACTACGGAGGTCTTGAACAAGTAAATTTCATAATCCGAGAATCACCTTTTGTTTACACGGACGATATAACCTTAAACAATCAAATAAATTTACCACTTTTATTTCAGACTATATTCTAATGCGAATTTCCTTAATATAGGCGATCTATATCCCTCTTCGAATCCCCCCACTCCCCAAAAACTACTATCATTCTTTAAATGTCTCCCAAAGGGACCGAAAGGCACCGTGCATTCTTTCACAGATGAAAAGTATTCTATATGTTAATCGAGGTTATAAACTTTCTGCTTTATGAACATATGGATGTATATCTGCCTATATGTAAATATATATATATATATATATATATATATATATATATATATATATATATATATATATATATATATATATATATATATATATATATATATATATATATATATATATATATATATATATATATATATATATATATATATATATATATATATATATATATATATATATATATATATATATATATATATATATATATATATATATATATATATATATATATATATATATATATATATATATATATATATATATATATATATATATATATATATATATATATATATATATATATATATATATATATATATATATATATATATATATATATATATATATATATATATATATATATATATATATATATATATATATATATATATATATATATATATATATATATATATATATATATATATATATATATATATATATATATATATATATATATATATATATATATATATATATATATATATATATATATATATATATATATATATATATATATATATATATATATATATATATATATATATATATATATATATATATATATATATATATATATATATATATATATATATATATATATATATATATATATATATATATATATATATATATATATATATATATATATATATGTATATATATATATATATATATATATATATATATATATATATATATATATATATATATATATATATATATATATATATATATATATATATATATATATATATATATATATATATATATATATATATATATATATATATATATATATATATATATATATATATATATATATATATATATATATATATATATATATATATATATATATATATATATATATATATATATATATATATATATATATATATATATATATATATATATATATATATATATATATATATATATATATATATATATATATATATATATATATATATATATATATATATATATATATATATATATATATATATATATATATATATATATATATATATATATATATATATATATATATATATATATATATATATATATATATATATATATATATATATATATATATATATATATATATATATATATATATATATATATATATATATATATATATATATATATATATATATATATATATATATATATATATATATATATATATATATATATATATATATATATATATATATATATATATATATATATATATATATATATATATATATATATATATATATATATATATATATATATATATATATATATATATATATATATATATATATATATATATATATATATATATATATATATATATATATATATATATATATATATATATATATATATATATATATATATATATATATATATATATATATATATATATATATATATATATATATATATATATATATATATATATATATATATATATATATATATATATATATATATATATATATATATATATATATATATATATATATATATATATATATATATATATATATATATATATATATATATATATATATATATATATATATATATATATATATATATATATATATATATATATATATATATATATATATATATATATATATATATATATATATATATATATATATATATATATATATATATATATATATATATATATATATATATATATATATATATATATATATATATATATATATATATATATATATATATATATATATATATATATATATATATATATATATATATATATATATATATATATATATATATATATATATATATATATATATATATATATATATATATATATATATATATATATATATATATATATATATATATATATATATATATATATATATATATATATATATATATATATATATATATATATATATATATATATATATATATATATATATATATATATATATATATATATATATATATATATATATATATATATATATATATATATATATATATATATATATATATATATATATATATATATATATATATATATATATATATATATATATATATATATATATATATATATATATATATATATATATATATATATATATATATATATATATATATATATATATATATATATATATATATATATATATATATATATATATATATATATATATATATATATATATATATATATATATATATATATATATATATATATATATATATATATATATATATATATATATATATATATATATATATATATATATATATATATATATATATATATATATATATATATATATATATATATATATATATATATATATATATATATATATATATATATATATATATATATATATATATATATATATATATATATATATATATATATATATATATATATATATATATATATATATATATATATATATATATATATATATATATATATATATATATATATATATATATATATATATATATATATATATATATATATATATATATATATATATATATATATATATATATATATATATATATATATATATATATATATATATATATATATATATATATATATATATATATATATATATATATATATATATATATATATATATATATATATATATATATATATATATATATATATATATATATATATATATATATATATATATATATATATATATATATATATATATATATATATATATATATATATATATATATATATATATATATATATATATATATATATATATATATATATATATATATATATATATATATATATATATATATATATATATATATATATATATATATATATATATATATATATATATATATATATATATATATATATATATATATATATATATATATATATATATATATATATATATATATATATATATATATATATATATATATATGTATAATAATAATAATAATAATAATAATAATAATAATAATAATAATAATAATAATAATAATAATAATAATAATAATAATAATAATAATAATAATAATAATAATAATAATAATAATAATAATAATAATAATAATAATAATAATAATAATAATAATAATAATAATAATAATAATAATAATAATAATAATAATAATAATAATAATAATAATAATAATAATAATAATAATAATAATAATAATAATAATAATAATAATAATAATAATAATAATAATAATAATAATAATAATAATAATAATAATAATAATAATAATAATAATAATAATAATAATAATAATAATAATAATAATAATAATAATAATAATAATAATAATAATAATAATAATAATAATAATAATAATAATAATAATAATAATAATAATAATAATAATAATAATAATAATAATAATAATAATAATAATAATAATAATAATAATAATAATAATAATAATAATAATAATAATAATAATAATAATAATAATAATAATAATAATAATAATAATAATAATAATAATAATAATAATAATAATAATAATAATAATAATAATAATAATAATAATAATAATAATAATAATAATAATAATAATAATAATAATAATAATAATAATAATAATAATAATAATAATAATAATAATAATAATAATAATAATAATAATAATAATAATAATAATAATAATAATAATAATAATAATAATAATAATAATAATAATAATAATAATAATAATAATAATAATAATAATAATAATAATAATAATAATAATAATAATAATAATAATAATAATAATAATAATAATAATAATAATAATAATAATAATAATAATAATAATAATAATAATACATAGTTAATAAAGTAATTACATAGATAGGGCCAACATCGTATACTCGTACATTGCTCTGATCTCGAAGTTACTATAGCACTAGCGTTATGGAATTAGAAACTACTAACGTACCACAAACAACCAGACCCGAGAAAATGCAGAAAAAGTGTTTTTTGTCAACGGTTTTCACAAAGAAATTTTATCTATTAAGATTTTATCTAGTCTATCTAGTCTTTTATCTAGTTTATCTAGTCTAAGTCACGATAGCCGAGTGGTTGGGTGGTCGGAATTACGAGTCGAGGGACCCGAGTTCGATCCCCAGGTGGCAGTACCAAGGAGTTTTTCAAAAACTTATGTACGAATTTCATCGTTGGCTTGGACATAAAGGCGGCGACGGGCTCACCACCTGTCACGTTGTCCCGAAAATATCTTCGGTGGAAGGTGGGTCAAAAGGACTTAATTGTCTAGACTTGACCTCTGTCTACTCCTGTATTGGGAATTGCGTGAAGATATTTTTTTATTATTTATTTTTTTATGTACGAATTAAATCGTTGGCTTGGACATAAAGGCAGCGACGGGCTCACCACCTGTCACGTTGTCCCGAAAATATCTTCGGTGGAAGGTGGGTCGAAGGGGCCAAATTGTCTAGACTAGACCTCTGTCTACCCCAATACAGGGAATTGCGGGAAGATATTTATTTATTATTTATATTTTATCTAGTCTATAACTAAATATATACTATAAATTGCAGTTAGTACTTGTAAAACTTCCGAGTTTACCGGGATACCTCGACCGATTATATATTTTTTTATGGTTTGTTCAGATCAATTCTGAGGGGTTTTGGAAGGAGAAAAATTCTGAAAACACGAAAAATTCGGAATTGCAAATTTTTTAGCATAATTTCTGTGATACCAATTTCTAATGAATAGGTTTTTTGGCTGAAAATAAGCGCTGAGTGAGATCATACACAGCATATGGGCCTATCTCTATCCGACACGATTCGACTTTATATCCTTATTTTTTAATAACTTTGTTAATATATATGAACGGCGGTTACTTCTATTCTATTCTATATCTTCGACGGCAAGTGAAACCCGTGAATGCAATGAACATAGCCCTGTCCTAGTTTTATCCTAGTTATCAGATAAATTATCATTATCATTATCCCGAATTATTTTATTTGTACAGCATTTTCCTTAAGAACTCACAAATCAAAAAAACCAATAGAACCAATTATATTTTTGTTGGTAATAAATACACAACTTATTTGCTTACTTAAACACCTTTAAAATTCCACTGCAGGACAAATGACTCTCTTTTAAGTAGGATTTTCCATAATCTCCATGCTAAGCAAGCGGATTAACGATCGCAGAACCAGACACCTCGCACCATAGAATCCGCTGCCATCTCCGGTCTGCTTAGTTTTGATCTGGTATTGGTCGAGATGGTTATCCCGCCACATATCTGAAGACATTTCTATTTAGGCTTTTCGCAAATTAGTCGTCCTTTGCCACACCTACGGGAATAGAGTGAGTAGTATCATTCTTATATAAAAACCGCACGGCAATAAATACACGAACGAATACATTTCCATGGAATATTTTTATTTGATTATATTTTGAGAACTAACAAGCACTACATGCTCAGGGGAAATTCTTAGAATCCTTTTGAAGTTTTATTGATGTAAATGTTGCTTCAATATTCCCTTTCACGAGTAGGAACTCAACGCAAGTGATTTCGGTTAACCAGCTAAATATTTGATGAAAAGTGGAACGTACATTTTGGCAATATTTTGAACATTTAATGGAAATTCTTGCTTGTTTAACGGCTTGCATTTCCACTGCAGCCTGTATCCTGCTGTGGACTTTTAATTATGATGATTAGTAGTACTCTCGTAAGGTAAGTAAGAAAGAAAGAAAATATGTATCCACTACTTCTAAGAAAATCAAACAAACAATGTATATATACAAATAAATAATTGTTCAGTTTTCGTATAAGTGACTAAATGTAAATATCTTGTAACATTTACAAAATAGTAATATAAATTAGAAAAGTTTGAGTAGTACGTGTAGAAGACAACCAACTCGGCATTTAGTTGCAGCTATTCGCAGCAGTGTTGACGTTCAAGAGAAGGATATAATCGCCCAGCTTGGAGAGCGGACTGGCGATCGCAGTAGCAGAAACGTTGCACCAAAGACACGCTAGCTATCTTACGATTAATGAAAAAAGTATTTTTTTTTCATACTTAAGCATCCTTGGAGCAATATGCTAATAAGTAAGTTTTGTAACCTTACTGGTGTAGCTAAACAATAAAGCTATACAACTTTCGCCGAAGGTTATTTGTGCCTGTATATGGTACCACAAACACCCGGACCAGGGACAATGCAGAACATACCTAGTGATTTTTTTTTAATCTTTCAATAAATTTATATTAACATTTTATGTAACAGTTTTCAAATGTTATTAAAAAGCTGAAACATAATTTTTCAATTTTACAATATAAAGCCAAAAAGAGCTCACCTCTAGAGGGGACTTAAAAAGAACTGTAGAGAGCTTTCATTCACCATTAAGTCGCAGCGTTAGGGCGCGTAATTTTCTCAGTAAGACTGGTAATGGAGCAAGATTTTTCAGCGCTTAAATGAAGCTTCAATTTACAGCGTAGTGCTTAATGATCTTTTCGTGATTCGACATTTTGTACTAGAACGTGATTATATTTTTTAAAATATATTCACGCCATTTCCAATACTGGGGTAGACAGTGGTCTAGGCAATACCGTCTTTTTGACCCACCTTTCAGCAAGTCTTCATGTCCAAGCCAACGATATAAATCGTACGTAAGTTTTGAAAAGACTACCTGGGAATAGAAGTCGGGTCTTTTAACTCGAACTCCGACCACCCAACCATTCGGTTATCATGACATTCGTGATTATATTTTGTTTTATTTTCATTCGATTAGGATGATAAACCAACTCCTTTACAGTCTATCGCTGCTAAACACAGGCCTCCCCTAAAATCCACCATAGAGAACAATCCCCACAACCCGCATCTGTCACACTGTATCTATCACACAGCCCGACACACTCGAGATACCAACGCTATACTCGGTGATAGAATACAAACATTCAATCCAAACATCGATAGCATTGAAGACAAGGTCACTACAGGTTGTCGGGTCGTTGTATTACATTTTAGTTAGATATTTTTAGATATGGGCGCCCTTCAGTATCGTGTAAGCACAACCACTTATCAAGCTTTTACCTAGTAACCGTTGGGGGAAAAGGTTGTCGAGTGGCAACCTCGTTTAACCAACACAGTGTAGGACGACCCACTGCGAGATGGAGGCCGACCTGCAAAACGTTGCGGAAAGGCGATGGATGCCGGTGGCTGAGGATTGTTCACCGTGGAAAACTTTGTGGAAGGTCAGTAGTAAAATTCTTGATAGGCTATTAAGAAAAATAAAATCATTGATATTCTGTTTTTAAGTACTGTGCAATGTATAGCTGTTTTATGTCCCTAATAAATAAATAAAGAAGCTTTTCCCTAAGTTGTCTCAAACAACGCCCAGGCGAAAGAATATAAATAAAATAATAAATAAATATCTTCATGCAATTCCCAATACAGGGGTAGACAGAGGTCTAGTCTAGACAATTAAGTTCCTTCGACCCACCTTCCACCGAAGATATTTTCGGGACAACGTGACAGGTGGTGAGCCCGTCGCCGTTTTATGTCCATGTCAACGATCTAATTCGTACATAAGTTTTTGAAAAACCCTTTGGTACGAGCCTGCCACCTGGGGATCGAACTCGGTTCTCTCGACTCGAAATTCCGACCACCCAACCACTCGGCTATCGTGACTTCACAGGTGAAAGAATGCGCTGACAATCGCCGACACCATACTGCACAGACTTTAACTTTGTATCGTCAGCAACGAGTATATCAATATAAACAATCATTTACATCTGTTTAAGAACAATTTTTATAATATACAGTTTTAGCACATCTACATGAATGTTTGAAAATGAGAGAGAAGGAGGTGCGGCCTACACGAAAAACTTAATATATGTAATTTGTTTTATTGATTAGTAGTACTTATTGCCGTCTGAGAACTACATTCAAGGACCACTGTTTTTACTTTTACAACCTGAGCCAAAGCAAAGCTTAGCTTGTCTTTCATAAAATAATTCATAGTCCTTTCAATATTAAATCATTCTAAATGTCGCTTAAATTATTAATACAATTAACACAGATCAAGGCTTTCTAAAATTTGGCTATTGGAAACTTATCCTTTGAATTGTGGCAAACATTCAATTGAAAAGGCATATTTGAGCAGTTTAGACAAATTGCTTTACATTTTGACACAAAGGACTTAAGAAAATCAAATCTTAATTTGTAAAGCGTTGACGCTGATCGCCGTCTGTATTATTTCAAATTTATTAAGAATATATTTAATTGTGATTTTCAGATAACTTGGTCGTTTAATAGCGGTAAAAGAATACCATCGGAATCAGGGAAGAATATCACTACCCATCTTCGCGTGACTGTCGTAGGCGACTAAAGGAGAAGCCTTGGAAAGCCTTGCAATTGACTACCGATAGATGGTGGAACAACCATCTCGAAATAATACCAGACCAAAATCTACAAACCCGTTGCTGGAACGTCTGGGCTGCAAGGAGTCAGAGTACTGCAAAAGCCAATAGCGATTGAGGTGTAAGGACTCTGGGTACTACGTTCGCCGATCTGCTTTCCAAGCGTATAGACTATAGCAAAGCGTCTAGCAAGAACTGCAATTGTATATTAACAGCTTTGTTAATATGCAGATTTTAAAAGGCTAGTACATAGCTTACAATATATGTTATGTCAAACCAGTAACAAAATAAATGCATGGAAAATAAAACAAATATGCAACTGTTTTCAACGCTTTTACGCTTTCCTCTCAGAGAATAACATAAAGCTAAAGGGCAACCGAAAAACGAGCAACCGTAGCTAAAAATGGGTTATCACGACGAATTACGCCATGTTTTAGGTTTTTTTTTTTTGTTAGAATTGCTCAGTAAATTCTCTTTTTATTTTTTATTTTTATATGGTAATTAATTGTTTAATTAGAATTATAAATTGAAGCATTATAATATAACGTTTGTTTTTAAACGCGATTGACTTATGATTCTTCTTTTGTCTCGCGAATCTAATAAAAATAAATGAGTGAAAAAATCAAATTTTGGAATACAGGGGTAGACAGAGGTCTAGTCTAGACAATCAAGTCCCTTTGACCCACCGTCTACCGAAGATATTTTCGGGACAACGTGACAGGTGGTGAGCACGTCGCCACGTCGCCACGCCACGTCGAGTGTCTGCCACCTGGGGATCGATCTCGGGTCTTTTGACTCGAATTTCCGACCACCTAACCACTCGGCTATCGTGACTTTCTTACTAAGATTAAGGTTTATTTAATAGAACGTTAAAAGATTTTGTAAAAACTAATTTAATAAAAATCTATTTTTTTATAATTAATAAACTAAAGACTCAAAAGAAGTTGATGTTACCATCATCTAACCAAAATTCTATGGTTCTGAACGTTTAACCAAAAGCGCTGATACTTTTTAAAACTGTATTTGGCCAGTCCTCTTTAGGTGCTGCTACATATTCTAATAACTCTAGGGTCTGTCTGTCTGGATTTTATTAACACTTGGGTTAGCCGTCTTAACCGTGTCGATGAATGCACGTGGCTGTGTACCCTTCCTTGTGATATGCTTTGGGGAATGATTTGGTATTGATCCAGCCGTCAAAGTTAAGGATTCCGGGTTCAAATATCAGTAAGGGAAAAAATCTATCACGGATGTTTATATGATTTCATTGACTTATTTTTCTATTTCCGCTATGTGGGGCAGGGGCCGCTACAATACTTCTCCATTTCTTCCTGTCCTGAGCAACGCGCTTCACTTCAGGCCATTATGATTTATATATGAATACTTATAATAAGTAACGATAGCCGAGTGGTTGGGTGATCGGAATTTCGAGTCAAGAGACCAGAGTTCGATCATCAAGTGGCTGTATCAATTGGTTTTTCTAAAAATCTTATGTACGAATTATATCGTTGGCTTGGGAATAAAAACGGCGACGGTCTCACACCCTGTCACGTTGTCCCAAAAATATCTTCAGAGGAAGTTAGGTCGGGTAGTCTAGACATTGAAGTCCCTTACTTCAATGTCTAGACTATACCTCTGTCTACCCATGTATTGGGAATTGCGTGATGATATTCTATTTTTTATTTAATTTTTTTATATTTATTAATATATATGCCTTTATGTCAGCATATTGTAACGTGAGTTTCGACGTTAAGTTGGCGATAAGCTCACCACGTGTCACGTTGTTCCAAAAATAAGCTTTGATGAAAATTGGTTCAAAGGGACTCCGTTGTCCTCTGCCTACTCAGTATAGGTAATTACTGAAAAAATATTACATAAATATTCTTATCTTTCCTGTCAAATTCCTGCCTGTCCCCTTGCGAACACCTTGTATTAGTCTGATAACATTTTCTGGAAGGTTAGCACGCTATCTTTCGGTAATCTATAAGAGTTTTAAAGCTTTGACCTTAGTCGCCTTTTACGATACCCACAGGAAGAAAGTGAGTGTTACGGGGGTGGTAATGTCAATACAAGATGGTTAATTGACTCAGGCGTTACTTTGCGGAAATTCATTGTAAAGTTGTTATTGAAAAAATTACTTCGCAACACTCCGCATGCAAATATAAAAAGGTATATGTTACCTGGTCCGAAGATAAGAAGAGCACCACCCTCCCTCCCACAGATGCGTGCACTAATTCCACTGTATGCACCACCACCACTACACTCAAACCAGGTAACATATACCACCACCGAAAACGCGACTCGTGTTTCGCTTCAAAACAAGGCATTATCAAGCGAGTAGACTCTACGAAGAGCGACCGCAGAGTTTGACTCTGCGGTCGCTATGACAATACAATCACAGGGCAACTCTCAAGCGAATTCTATCATGTTACCAGTTTATAATATGTACTACTAATATGCACTATCATACAATGTACTTATCGGGGACGGGCAGTTGCGTCTGAGATGCAGGGGCTCTGGTACTGCAATCGCCAGTCCGCTTTTCAAGCGTGGCGATTAGGGCTGCCCTTCCCTAACGGGAGTGAGCCTTGATTTCAAGTCGATTCATAGAGTACTAAAATATATAGAGCGAAAGATAACATTAGTAAGAAGGCGGGGACTAACTTACGAAGTCCATGTGAGTTAATTGCCTAAAGAGGGGAGGGTCAAGAGTACTTGGATACCTAGACGTGCATGTATAAGAAAATTATAAAATTTAAAGAACCAAAAGAGGCATGTAAGGGCCGTGATCCTTGGCGACATGTTCTCTCTGGCTACCCGTTAGGGACTGGGCGTGAAGATAAGTAAGTGACTACTCTACTTTTAGAACCAAAAACATAGATAGATATATCAAAGGGTTGCGAATTAGCAGCAACTGCGACGAACTATGTACGATCAAGGCTCACATTAAGCTAATCACTTCAATCGTGTTACTAACGAAGTATTAGTAAAAGCGTGTGTTTAAGCGTACGTTACAACAACCAATGTTTATGATGAAGTCTTTTCGAACCACCGAAGCTTATTTGGAACAATGTAACAGGTGGTGGAACTTGCAACTCTTATCTTTGAAGCCCTTCGTTTTTATAGTTTAATATTGTAATGCAAGACCATAAATGTCTGTTTAGCTAATATGATCTTACAAAATTTGCTAAAAAGTAAAGAAATGCTGTTGGAAAAAGAATTTTGCTTTTATATTGTATTATTTTTATTAAACAAAATTAATGAAGTAACAGGTAATACCTAGAATGATACATTTTAATCTTTATAGATGAGGCACGGAGGCTCGGCGGAGAGAGTCGCCGTATTGCGACAGAGACAACGTTTTCGAATCCCGTTCGTGTCAGTAAACTTTTTAAAAATATCTTTTAATAATATTTTAATTAACTTAATGCTCACTTACACTTGTTGCCAGTGACATACAAAAACAAATAATTGGCGAAAAATGTATGACGTGAAAACATTTCACACGCTCCACTTGGCAAATGACTTATAAATTAATTCGATTTTAATTTGTTTTAGCTTGGAGACATTGATAAGAAAATTTATCATATTAAATTATAAGTTAGACAAAGAGCATTACTGTTTTATTTATCTTTGATTTCATAAAAATTAACTAATCGTTCTTTTTAATCATATTAATAATTATTATCTAATGTAGAGTAATGAGTGAAGGTTGTTTAATAGGTGTCTATACGAATTGAAACTTCTTTAGAATCCTTGTGATGTCAAACCGGATGTAACGGAAAAAGCGACAGGTAAGAGACACAAATACAACAAAGAATCAGATAGAAATTTACATACGGTTTTATGAATAAACTTTGTAATTATCCTACCCTTGTTATATATATTCATTTCATTCTTTTGTCGATTTACTGAGGTTTCACTTCCATCATGTGTGAATCGTACACATCATTTTTTTAAATAATAAATACATACACTGATAGGGGCAACATCACATACATTGCTCTGACCCCAAAATAGGAGCTATAACACTTGTGTTATGGAGGCAGAAACAACGAAAAAGTGTTTTTTTACATCAATCAAACTGCGTAAGTAACAGCAACATAATTAAGTGATTAGAGACATCTGGTACAACCAACTGTGTCTTTGATCACTGCGTAGGCAGAGAAAGTAATTGTAATCCAATGTTCCATTCAATTATCCGGTACTGTAGTGTAGCTAATGTATGTATGATATTGATAATGTATGATATTCAGCAGAGCTGGGAATGAGAAGCAGCATCTAAGGTGCATCTAGTACTGATATCGCCAAGCCGCTTGCCTGGTGTGGCGATTATGGCAAAACTTCCTTACGGGAGAGTGGATTTTACAGGCCGGTATGATGATGATAAAAATAAATATCATCACGCCATTCTCCATACGGTGTAGACAAATGTCTAGGCAATTGATTCATTTGGACCCATCTTTGACTCAAGTTTATTTGGGACAACATAACTGACGGTGAACCTACGGCTGTCTTAGTATCCAAGTCAACGTTAAAATAAACTTAAATATTTTATTTTAACGTTGTTAACTTAAATTTATGCCGCTTGCGGAATGAAACCTGCATCCCTTAGTTTCGAAGACATGGTAAGCAATGACTAGTCTATCCTGTTGTCATAATAATAGAAAAGGACTTGATTGTATACAACTCGATCTACCCCAGTATTGGAAGAGTCCGTTAATATTCGTCTGTTAGTGTCCGATAATAATCCGTCTGGTAATATTATAAGTAACCAACCCGAGGTATAATTAGACGGCAACTGAATATTAACAAAAATTGTTCATAAATCAATTTTTCGAAAAATACATTTTATATTTCTTTTGTTGATTGTGATCTTTAAGATAAAAACACTTACGTTTATCTAGCCGAAGATTCCTGCAGAACACCTTTCTCTGACACAAGAGAGTTCTTCAAGAACACTTTAGCTAAGCGAAGTTGGAAACGTCAGCACTTTTCGAAAAGCTAACAAAGCGAGATGTTAATGTAGCATTTGTTAAACTACAAATTAATTACAATCAATTATGATCAAAATGAATTTGAAAGAAGCGAAAGAGGTATGAAAGGATAGTGACAGCTGTTTTTCCGGACCGATACGTCTTAGGGACCTTCAAGAAAAGAGCCTATACCGTTCTCAAGGGCTCTATTATAGACGTTCATGGGCGGCGGTGATCACTTACCATCACGTGAGCCACCTTCGTGCTCGTTTGATCCTTATTCTATAAAAAAGTGACAATACGGCGTAAATTACCTAAATAACGATAAATATAAATTTAGTGTTAGGTTTTGAATTATCACGCAATTTTTCTCTTTCTGGGGCTGGCAGAGGTGCCAATTAAGTCCTTTCGAGCCACATTTAATCGGACCTCATTTTGGGACAATGTGGCCGGTGGTAAGCCTGTCACCGTCTTTATGTCCAAGCCAATAAAACACTCAACGGTATGGTTTTCCTATCACTCAATGACACTTAACACTCGAATGCCGATAAACCAGTGCTTATTTCCACTACGTACTTCTCGTTCCTGAAAAAATTCTTCATAAAATCGATTTCAACACACAAAAAGCTACAGAGTATTATCAGTATAAATAAAAAGCCTTCGATCAGGTCTGAACAGTTTATTAAGGTAATATGGAATCAAAATCATTTTTTTATCGACAATAAGAATGTAATTCGTTTATCGAAAGTCATTCTTTAAAAATGGTGTCAATCTTATTATATCTCTAAAAAAATTTAATAAAACTAAAATTTATATATATCTAATGAAATCAATTTGTTACGCATTTGATTTAGCTTTTCTGTAAATATTACTTCGGATCACAGTACCTTTGACTTTCAAGTGACAATAGATCACTTTGACTATTTATAACTTCTTCCAGTTCCTGCTTGCTCGGATGCTTTATTTTCGACAGTAGCCATTTAGTAAATCCTCTTAACGAACATTCTTCGTAAACGATGTAGTTTTCATTTATATATCTATATACTCTGGCATTATAGTCTTCAGGTCTGGTGGATTTGTCTGGACGTTTGAGGTAAAATTTCACCTCTCTAGAACCTACCAAAAGTCCAGAGAACAATTCACTCCATTTTGCATCATAAAAGAAAATATCTTCATCATAAGAATATGGCATTCCATTTAGATTGTACGTATTCTTGTATAATTCCAATTCTTCATTAGTAGGCTGTCTGATTTGAATTTCGCGACATTCGGCCGATGAAGGTAAATTGGACCAAAGCGCGAAATTATACACGAAATACCAATTCCCTTGAAATAACTCACTGTTTAATGTTTTGTTATATGTTGCCAGACATATTCTGGTAGTATCGTGGATTTCTCTAAAAGAAATAAGGTCAGCACAATTCACACATAATGCCACGCACAATATTGCAATCAGTTTAATACACGATAAATTAATATTACTTGCCATCATAATAAGTAATACTTTATTTGGAACTGAATTTATTTCATAGTCCAAGTATTCAATGATAAGGACGCGGATAAGATTCATGCAAAGATAGCCTTTAAAAATGTAATCGCAACAAATGGTCATTGATCCTTTTTTTTTCCACAACAAGCATCGAAGTCGTATAAAGTTGCCTAAATTATCGTATATCTCCATTTCAAATACAAATCACAATATTTACTCTATAATCAGTTTTTTGATTAAAATGTAGTCTGATAGATAAATAAAATTAAAGATAAAAAATTTAATACAATTGGTAACATCTCGTATTTTCGTTAATTGCTTAAATTTTTATTGTCAATTTGCTACCTGCAAAAACTCAAGCTTTAGTTTTCAAACAAATTTTGCGATAAAGCACTTCATCCATATTGACTCTTTACGCGAAAGATTATATAAACATAACATATATCAGCAAAATCTTAAAAGAATTCAATTGCATTATGTTCTTCACTTTATTCTAGGATAAAATAAAATACATTATGTCATTAAAAGTCACGATAGCCGAGTGATTGGGTGGTCATAATATATGGGTGGCCATAATTCCATAAAACGTTAAAATGTACCTTAATACATAGCTAATACGATACATCACATAAATGCTTGCCTTGCCGAATATAAAACTATACATATGACATTACGAAACTATATATACAGAAAGAATCTACACATTGTTCATAATAGAAAGGTATTGCACTGTAACATTCATATTTTCAAATGTTATAAATAAAAAAAAATTAATATTAGGATAAGGTACTAAACTAAGCTTACGAGGCCATTCGTAATTATTATTTTTTAAAATAAAACGATTTTCGGATTTTATCGCGTTTTTAATTAGTTTTTACAAACTATTTTTATTTCCCGACGTTTCGGATGCTTTACAGCAACCGTGGTCACGGGGGACTGGTCACTTTTAAATGTGTAGTATTTGCGTAAATACAAGAAATCATTATATTAATTTTTTTTTAAATTTTAGTGCATTTCCCTAATGCTGGGGTAGACAGAGGTCGAGACAATTTAGTAATTTTCAGCACATTTTTCACAGAAGCTCATTCGGGACAAGGGAACGATGAACCTGTCGTCGTTTTAATGTCCAAGTCAAGGGTCCAATATGCTTATATATGTACCTATATGAATAAATATTTATAAAATAGCTTTTTGATCGAGTATTAGATATTTATATGTTTGTATAAATAAATAAATAATCTATGAATGTATCTAACATGCATAGATAAGGAACACATCACATAAATTACTCTGATCCCAAAATGAGCAGCTTAAAAACTTGTATTATGGAATCGAAAACAAGAAAGTTACCACAAACACCCGGACACTAGAAAATGAAAAAAAAAGTGTTTTTACATTAATTCGACCGAGAATCGAAGCCGCATCCCATAGTTTAGAAGACAAGGTCACTACCAACTTGGTTACCGGGTCGTCACGTTATGATGGCGATGAGGAGAAATCTAAATCATATATGTAAATCATATTCGTTTTCTATTTAATCTTTCAATCGATTGGAATAGCCGAATTTTTGATACCTTTTTTTTTAATTTGATTACCTCCATAGATGACGACTCCGTAGAAAGTGTCACGATAGATAGTGTAAAGATGATTCCGTAGAAAGTGTAAAGATGACTCTGTAGAATAGAAAGTGTCACGATATCCGAGTGGTTGGGTGGTCGGAATCACTCAAGTCAAGAGACCCGAGTTCAATCCCCAGGTGGCAGACTCGTACCAATGGGTTTTTCAAAACCTTATGTACGAATTACATCCTTGGCATGAACATAAAGACGGCGACGGGCTCACCACCTGTCACGTTGACTCGAAAATATCTTCGGTGGAAGGTGGTTCACAGGGACTTCATTGTCTAGACTAGACCTCTGTCTACCACTGTATTGGGAATTGCGTAAAGATATTTATTTATTCACTGACTGAAGTATACACGCCTGTGCTAAGATCCCGGTTTCGATTCCCAAATGTAGTGTTTGTTTTTTTACTATTACGCAATTTTCCCTTACCGGGGCAAGTAGGGGATTAGACAAGGACTTTTCTTTACCCACTTTTTACCGAAAGTTATGACGGACAACGTGACAGGTGGTGAGCTTATCGTCATATTTATGTCCAAACTGACGGTACAATGTACTTACACACACGTCTGTTTTAAGGTGTAAATACGAGTATTGATATATATATATATATATATATATATATATATATATATATATATATATATATATATATATATATATATATATATATATATATATATATATATATATATATATATATATATATATATATATATATATATATATATATATATATACATATATATATATATATATGTATATATATATATATATATATATATATATATATATATATATATATATATATATATATATATATATATATATATAAATATATATATATATATATATATATATATATATATATATATATATATATATATATATATATATATATATATATATATATATATATATATATATATATATATATATATATATATATATATATATATATATATATATATATATATATATATATATATATATATATATATATATATATATATATATATTAACATCCATGATTCGAGTATAGATTCATATTCATCACATACATGTTTGTCCCTAAAATCGAAATCGCATACCGTAGCTTCGAAGGCAGGGTCATCTATCGGATCCTCTTTGTGTTAAATTTTTCAGTCATAACATTTCTTTACGTTATTCATTCGTTCATAATGTTGTCACAATAGCCGAATAGGTGACCGGGATTCGATTCAAGAGGTCTTACTATTGGGTTTTTGAAAACTTATATACGATTTATTGCAGTGCAGGTTTCATCCCATCAGTATACCTGAGTGGATATTAAATGAGTGATATATTTAAGTATCTTATTTCTACTTTTATACTTAATTTTAAGTGCTTAATAAATGTTTGTTTCTTTCCTTCTTTCAATTCATATCGTTGGTTTTAACATAAAGACGGCGCCGGCTGGGCCAGAGTCCAACCAAACTGTCACGTTGTCCAAAAATGACTTCGTTGGAAGGTGGGTCGAAAGGACTTAATTGTATTAGGAATGGCATGAAGATGTACCCCTGTGACCACGGATGCTGTAAAGCATCCGAAACGACGGGAAATAAAAATAGTTTGTAAAAACTAATTAAAAAACGCGATAAAATCGTTTTATTTTACATGTAAAGTATTCGCGTAAATACAAGAAATCATTATGAAGTTAATTCCGTTATGTGGTTACAGCGTAAAAGTATAACACCTCCATTATCCCTGTTGATGCAATAAGAGGTGATTAAGACAAAAGTGTTATTGGCTACCAACAGGTTTAGAGATAAGAAATGCGGAAAATACCTGACCTCTACCGTTTGGCTGTGCAAAGTATTTTTCGTTACGCACGAAAACGAACAAACATTCTTTCATAAGAAATCCTTCATAATATTTATTTTAACTCGCTTAAAGCTAGGAATTGTTAGAAGTATGAATAAAAGACCTTCTTCTTTCTGAGCAATTTATTAATTTAATATAGAATCAAAACCTTGGACACGCATTTCATTTTAAAAATTTAAGTATAATTGAACTAACTCAAGTGATTTAGCTCCGTTAGAAATATCACTCTCGAGCGCAGTACCTTTTACTCTCCATTGCCTTTAAATCGATTTGACTTTGTATAATTTCATCTAATTTCTGTGTGCTTGGGTGCTTTATTTTAGATAAAAGCCATTTATTGAATCCTCTTAACGAACATTCTTCATACACAATGTAGTTTTCATTTATATATCTATACACTCTCGTGTTATAATCTTCCGGTTTTGTTTTGTTTAAAATAAAATTTCACCTCCCTAGAGCCCACTAATAGTCCAGAGTACCTGTCGCTCCATTTCGCATCATAAAAGAACGTATCCTCATCATACGTATACGGGA